>JANPWX010000012.1:3661940-3738651 GCA_024734555.1 Trochalopteron elliotii | reverse complement strand
CTCCTCGTGCGGCCGTGGGGTGTGCGCGGTTGTCACCGCCGTCCCCCGCGCCCCCCGGGCGGGCTCTCCAGGCTTTGTGCCGCCCAGAGCGCCCAGTGTCCCCAGTAACCCCCGCCGAGCCCCGTGCGTGGCTGGGTGGCTGAGCCCCCAGGGTTCGGGGGGATCGGGATTGTCCCGGCACACGCGAGGCTGTGGGACGGCTCCGCATCGAACCGCGCCCCGGAGCCTCATCCTGCGCCGGGATGCGACACATCCTGAGGGTTAAAAACGAGAGGTCCAGAAGAAGATGGGAGCCCGGGGATGGCGGCAGGGCCCTGCGAGACCCTCCCCGGGTTGGCGGATGGGCGCTCAGCGGCTCTGCAGGCGCAGGACGGTCCCTCTGGAAGCCTCTCCCTTGGAAAGGCAAGCGGGCATTTCGGACAGCACCACCCAAATGTTGATGAGAACGTGCTGACAGGAGTAGAAAGAGTATTAATAAACATTGCTGTTGTTGGAAATGCTTTTTCATTTTCTGAAAAAAACCACCCTGTTTCCTAAAGGTCTTCGAAGTCGGCATTCACTTGTCCCCTTTCTGAACAGCATGCCCCAGCTTGAATCCCTGTCTCAAGTATGCAGTGTCCTGACTTCTCCTGCTTTCTCCTAGGGTCTGGGATCAGCACTGTGTCACAGGATTAGAAATAAAATGGAGAACAATAAGATGGAGAAAGCACCTCGATATATTTTTTCAAAAGGGCCAGGTAGGCTAAAGGTTCTCTCGTAGATTCATGTTGTATCTGGCAGTGCCATGGGCCAGGAGCATCTCCAGAGTGGGAGGGGGATTCCCTCCCGGGGAATTGCTGCAGGCTGCACCCCTGCCTGCGGGAGACCCCGGCGAGCTCCCCGCCTTGTTCCCGTTCGGTGCAAACCTCACGGAAAAGCTCGGGCTGCGGTCACGTGCCCGGGACCGTATCCCGGCTGTGCGGCCGCAGCGGGAGCGGAGCGGCGGCAGCGCCCCGAGCGACTCCCGCCGGCTCACCGGGACCCGCTCCGCTGATGGCCGGGAGCAACTCCCGCAGGAAAAGCCCCGGCGCGGGACCGGCCTGTACTTAGGTCTACGCTCGTAAAAGTCTGTTGGTGGGGCAGAGTGAGGGAGTAGCGTAGGAAGAGTGAGGTGCTTGCTTCTGGGAAAGCGGGAGGAAGTAATGGATATATTTGGGCTCTGGAGTGGCCGGGAGCAGATTGGTTCGGTACCAGAGAAAACAGCATCTACAGGATCTCTCGCAGGTGCGCTGCCTCCTGCTCTTGCCTGCATGCCTCTCTCTGTCTTTCCCAGGGAGTTCCAGGACAGCTTCCCAGCCTGGTCCTTGTTTTCCTTGCACCCTGCAGTGGCAAAGTGACTGTAGACCGGAGAGTGAGATAAAGTGATCAGAATGGGGTCACTTTCGTCTTCAAAACAGTGATCCGGTGTTTTGACTAAGTATCAGAAAGGTGCTACTTTAAGATCTTCATGACAAAGTTGACTTTTTAAGAACTAGGCTTTTTTTCATTGTATCGTATAAAGAGCCGTTAGTTCTTCCGTGGTGTCATTTTACCTGCGGGGTTTGTTTCTGGGTTTCTTACTACTCTTCCTCTTGTCATAAGATGTATGTTGGGGTTTGTCATAATGTATAGTGTATTCCACATAAGTTTTGCCCATCAACCTCTGTTATCTTAGACATTAATTTAACAGTGGGATATTAAAAAAAATATTTCTCATCAGTTCTAGTTCCTTCAATTAACTGCAAGGTTTAATGAATTTCACTCATGTTCCTATGGAATATTGTTGGAAGGCTCGTGAAAAGAGCTAAAAAAAGCGAAATAGGCAATATTGTGTAGAGTGAAGCTCACCAGAATTTACTAGCTGTGTCAGGTAAGAACGTCACTGTTGCTTAATTTAAATGTGAAGAGTATAACCCTCCTCTTTGGTTTCCAAATGATGCTTCGTTGGACTATGCAGGTACAGAGGGGGTTTTTAAAGCAAACATTGTGAGGCTCAGGTTCATAATGTATTCCAATACACAAATGCTTCATCTTATCTGTTTTTATTTTTTACCATTATTTTCCACTTTAGGAAGCAATAGGAGGAAAGCTTTAGAGCTGTACTTGAACACAGATGGTATGATGGCACAGCATTTGCTGCAACTTGTTTCAAGTTATGTTACAGAGTTCATTTTTAACATAAGCTAAAAACCCTTATTTTGTAGAAAAGTCTTATTGAAATGGCAACCACCCAAATATAGAGCATACGTTTTCAGAGGTACGTTGAATATTTTCTGGTAACATGATGAAAAATTAACTGATACAGGAAAAATTATAATCCTTAAAAGTGCATAAAGAACCCAGACTGGAGCCTGCCTTAGATGTAGCACAAGTGTGTATTGCTTTTTGATATTTCCAGGAAATATAGGGGAACCCCGTGTGAAGTAGGCTGCAATGCTGTAGGCAGCATTAATAGTTTTGTGGAAGGAAAACATCAGCCTTTCCATTCGTTCCTTTCCATTATTTTTGGTTTTGGAGTGAATGGAACATCTCCTGCAACAGCCTAATTGCCCCTAACCACAGTTTTTGTTTACTAACAGCCCCATGCGTCAATAGACGCTGCACTCTTTCCCCTTTAAGTGGGCTATTTTTGCCAAACACCATTTCCACTCCTCTGGATTTCATGAATGCTGCCATTTGAAACAGATCCAAGGAATTAGACATTACTCACCTTTGCATATGCTGTCTCTTAAACAGATACTCGCCTGCTGTCTTCTATTCTTACATTTCCTGCACTTTCCCCCCATTGTGGAATGTTCTATTTTGTCTTGCGTATTGCAGTTTTGACCAAGCAACTCGGTCTCTCAAAAACCTAGGCTTTAAGCAGCTTTCCTGTTCTTCAGATGCATTTTCTCTGTTGCTTTCCTCACAGCTTTTTGTTTGATGACTTGCACTTTCACTATCTCAGACTGTCAGGCAGCAGCCAGCAGCAAAAACTCATTTGTAGAATTAGAAACATTTGCATATGAAAGTACATATATGCGTGTTTATTTACACTCATTCTTACTTTACTTTCTTACATGAGAAGAAGAAATGGAGGGATGGGGAGGGGAGAAAATGACTCCAGATATCTTTTATTTCCCCTCTAAAACAGCTTTGAGTTTTTCTTCCCTCCCATACTTTCTCCACAAGTGCTTAGTTATTTTTCCTTGTGCTTAAACGTAATTAATTAAAAGCAGACAAGTACAAGGTAGCGTTATCCCCATACTAGAAGAGGATGGCAGGATTTTTGGGGGTTGCCCTCACATAGGCCAGGAAAAACAACCCAGGAAATCCACAGGAATAGCCCTTACAAGTGGTGAATGCTGTCAGGACTGGAAGGCTCAGTGGTGGTGACTCTCGGTGCTAACCAGGCTGCTGCTGGAATACGGAGATGTTCTGAATTACTGTTGGCTGGTCTTTGTGTTGTTTTATTTTTTTTCCTGGGAACAGGAAAATGAGGAAAGGCAGCCTAGCAAAAGGGCATTTCCCCAGAGACCAGGAGATGATTCTTCAAATTTACGGCCTGCAGAGGGAAGAAAAGGAGAGCTGGCAACTCTGTTGTGTGCTCTCCTACTCTTAAGAGCTACATTTCCAAAAGCTGCTTGCTTAAAATCCTGACTGTTGTGATTTTGTTACATACCTTTCTGTGCTGATTCTCAGGCTACATGATCATATGCATATGGGTGTATTTTTATGCAGCCTTCGTGTGCTTCTGTAGGAATTTGTATTTCCTTCTCCCCCACTTAGCAAAAGTAAGATCCTTTGATTATCACAACCTTTCTGGAATAAAACATTTATTGACTTTTTTAGGAATATATAGTACCTATCTTTATTTCTTTCCTTGGCCACTGCCTGTGATTTGCAAGCCAAACTTTAAACTTTGCACAAGGGAATGAGATTTTTGTTCACCTCCTTTGTAGTCTGATTGTGCCTTTGGAGCAACAGATACCCTTCCTCCTGAGGACACTCTTGTAGGTTGACCCACCTGAAAGACTTTAGTGAAGGATGCATGCATTTAGAGTATTCTTTTCTTTTTCATTCCCTCCCCCATCCCCAGTGTTCTAAAATGAGTCAGATTCTGACTGTCTGGTGCCAGTGATAAAACATGAATTGTGGATAATGCTACTATTTTCCATCACTGAGTGGAAAGTAGTTGGAGCTGCTGGATCTCACAAGGCCTTTCTCTCTGCCTCATCAAACATTCTGTAATTGCCTCATCTGTCTGTTTGTAGTCTGGTTTTTAAATAAAATTTACAAATTTAGCCAAAGAATTAACATATCAGTGAATTCTGCATAAGTAATCCTTTACCTTGGATTCAAATCCTCAAAGGAATTTGTATATGGATGGATTTAGGTATATATAGTAGAGAGTTAGTGCATGGTTGGAAGTGTCCCTATGGGTGATCCTCCAGTTCACCTGTCAGTACAATGCAAAGATACTTTCCACCAAAATAACTTTAAAATGTTTGCAAACATCTTGTCAACAGTGACAAGTATCCAAGGAGGACAGGATACCCAACAAATAAATGGCATAGAAATGATGAATTGTAGGCTACCACATTCCCTGATTCTGAAAAAAGTAATGTAAAATGGTAACTGCCTTCACAGAAGCTGTCACCAAGTGATGAAGATAGATCAGCACTGCTCTTTGCTTCCTACTGACCTTTCTGAGAAAGGAAGCTAGATGCTGATCTTCCTTGTTTAGAGAAAGCTCCTAAAACTTATGAAAGACTGTAAGTTTGCTGAGAGGTCACTAAGAGCTGAATTTACTCTGAAGAACTTTCTTTCTGACCCTCAGTGTATGGGATGCGGGGAACCATCAGGAATTGGCTGCACTTACAGGGCTGCAATAACTTCCAATAATCCATTAACTGAAAGGAGGGTTTGAGAGGTCTGAGTGGTGAGGCTGTCACATACATATATGCATGTTTGTGTGTTTGTATAGGTCCTGAATCTCATTTATTTCCTTTCATTGTAGTGTTCAAGTATGTTAGTGACATTGTAAAAGTGTGCAAATCCTTGAGTTGTTGAGAGCTCATTTTGAAAAAGGCATCATGCCTTTGCTTTGGGTGTATCTGTTTTCTCAGGAGAAATCCAGTTGGTTTCTGTACCTGCACTGATCTTACAATATTGGATATGAACTCAAAAGTTGAATGTAAGAACAAAGTTCATCACTCATGAGCAAGGTTGATAAATCAGACTATTTTGAGATGCAGCTAGGGAGCAACTGTTTTAGGGATGCTGCTGCAGTCATCAGGACTTTGAAGAAACCAAATGAAATATCCTCACCATCAGCAACAAGAAGGAGATTTAACATGGATGTTTGAAAACACTTGGCTAGACAGAGGCCTGCAAGTAGAATATACATGGTTTATATATTATGATTTTATTATGTTCTCATTCCTATCTGATTGCCTAATGCTGAGGGATGGTGCCAGCCTGGGCATGCTGTGCCCTGGGATGTGTGAAGGTGGCTGGGCACCCCCTCCCCTGGGAGCACTGACTGCACCTGAGTCCTCTGGGGCTGCAAGGACGAGTTTGAGTGAACTTAGCATGGCACAGATAAATTAACTGTGCATCAGTCTTATCCCAGTCCTTCACACAGGCCTAAATGACTGAATCCAGAGTAATCCTGTTCATTTATAGATGGATACTGTTCTTTACTCTTTGCAAACAATAGCCATTGGGATTTGGGAACTCAGAACTCTTTATATATTCATTTCCACTATCAGTGAGCAAGATAACACTTTTTAAAAGTGTTGCCAGAAGAGACAGGATGTCTTGAAGCAAACTTGAGACTAACATCATCCTATTATACCTACTTTGATTTATTTTTGGACTTATTTTTTATTTATTTGTTCTTACTAGCTAATGTTATTTTAATGTTGAATGTCAGGAGAAAGGCTCCATAATGTCTTGGTTCAAATCAATTGTGCCACTTAATTTCAGAGCTTCTTATCTTGCATGCATTTATCCTGAGTTTGTCTCTTATTTTTTAAAGATAAATTATTTATTTTCTTTGGATTCTTTAGAAATAGAACATAGTTATTGGAGTTGAAGGGACCAGAAGAAAAATGCTGAGGTGCAAGCCTCATAGGGCACGTTCTGAGGATTTCTGGAGGACCTAAGAAATGAAACAGCATAGCTTCTATAGGATACACAGCAACTTCTAACTCTCACTCTAAACATTTGCCATTAAGAGGATCAATGGGTAACATATTGAACCTATATGTCTACAAGATAATCGAAGGAATTATTAATACAGTGAATTGTTTATCAGATAATAATTTGAAGTTAAAAATAAAATGAGCCAGCACTTCAACAGGGCATTTTATGAGGTAGTCCTTTTTAATTTCTAGAGTAAAAAAATCTCATTAATCACTTACTGATATCTGAACAGTTCAACTGAGCTGTGGATGGAGGTAAATTTACTAATATATTTTACTTAGATTTCCACAAGCCCTTGGCAAAATTATCACAACAGGCTACTAAAGAAATTCAAAATGTAGTTTTACAAGGAAAACTTAGGCCCCTAAATACATACTAAAGTAACTTTATTCAAGTTATAGGCATTAATAGCACTTCTAATCTTGAAGCTTTGCTTAATGCAGTAGGAATTTACATTTTCTGCTGGTGAAATTGCTCAGTTCCCTTGTTTTTGCTTCCGAGCATGTGCAAAACCATCTTGACAGCTCCAGGCTTCTAAGCCCCAAAGAAATGCATAAAATAAGCATTTTCTTGCAAGTTTCCTCACAACTGCCTGTCAGCTTCAGTTTTGCATCCCAGCAACCAATTTCAACTCACTTTATTTTACACTGACTACATTTATCAGATTTTATATTCTTGATAGGATATTGAAGGAAGATCTCAGGGCCACATATTGCTACCAAAGTGTTAGACAACATTTAGCACGAACAGGATCAGAAATTAAAACCTGGCATTTTTTTTTTACCCTGGTTGCCTTTGAAGTTCAGTTTGTGAGATTGTGTTGTTTATCTCTCTGTACATTCAGCAATTCCCCCAAAAAACTTTGGGAGTGGGTTTCAAGCAAATTTGAAAGATGAGCTGAAATCTCAAGATAAATAAAGTCTGTGAAGAAGTGCAGCTGTACAGAGGACAAAGCATGTAAAGAAATGCCTGTGCTGAGGAAGAGGCAGGTGGATGCAGCCCTTACACAGCGGCTGACGGAGTGGGCACAAAGGTTTTTGATTGAGCATGGCATGTGCCCTACAGACAGTGGGCCCTGGAAGAGAACTTGAGGTTGTAATGGCAGAGGAGATTTTAGGAGAAAAGGAGCTTAAGTCTATGAAAACAATCAATCAAACCCCACCTTGTTTATTTAATTTCTTACAGAACAACTCAATTCTCTTGGCCCTGTCTCTTCTTCCTCCTTTTGGCCCTGAACACTCTTTTTCCTCCCAGGATCTCTAGAGTCTGTTACTATCTTTGTATTCCCTTTGCTCTTCTGGCTCAGCATCAATTCCTGTAACTTAACCGGTCTAAGAATTCTGTCTAATTTAGAAATGAGGTCTCAGATATACCCTGGTATGAGCCAGTTAATGGCTGGCTGTTCCTTTATCCAAGAAGTTCAACCAGGCTGTTAGGATGTGCTCCTGTCAATAGTTGTTGTAACAAAACTAATTGGTACTTACCCCTTTCCATCCTGACTGGAGACTCTCTTGCTTTGATATTTATACTCCTGAAACACTTGTGGATTCTTATCATGCCCCCTTGTCAGCTACCTGACATTTTGAAGACCCAGCTGTTGTGTGTGGGAGCTACTGAATCTAGTTTAAGAGATGCTAACTAGAATGAAGCAAAATATTACTTTTTTAATCCATATGCACATTTCAAATAGTACATTGCAGTGGTTTTATAATGTTCTTATATGGAGTTTTACAACTGTCCCACAGGGTCTGTATTACTCAAAAAAAACCCCAAACATGTGAGAGTTTTGTATTTTACAAATCAGCTTAGCTGGAGAAACAAAGAAAAATTCCTTGCCTCCTTTGTCTTTTTTGTCAGATTCTTCCACAAGATGGATAACTTACCTAGCCTGGAAATTTTTGTAGTTCTTCTCTGGTCAATTATCTAAACAGGACACAATTAAGCTGATGTCAAAACAAAGGCTACACACATGTATAGTACTGGGCTGTGATAAAAGCTGCTCTTCTACACAACTTCCAGCTTGTGAAACCTGACTGGTTTTGCATAATAGATAAGCCCCAGGAAGTATAAAATTAGTGGGAGTATTTGCAGTGTGGCTAAGTTACAGTTTTACAGTCGTTTAAAGGTCAGCAGCAAATTGACATCTACACCCAGTCCAGCAGGGAAAGGCTCTGTAGGGACAGAGCTCTCAGGCAAATGTCCATATGATTTCCCTGTGGCCATATGGAAAAACCTCTGAAAATGGGGCTGAGATCATATTTGCAAGCTAGTGCCAGAGTTACCAAACCAATCTTTCTTGTAATTTATCTAGGACAGACTTTGAAACCTAAGCCCCAAAGAAAGATTTTTGAAGAAAAAAATTCCAGGCCTAAGGTCTCACAGGGCAGGCACATTTTTTTTTTCCTCCCAACTTTTGGGTTCTCTTTTTTTGTATTACTTAACTTGAAAAGGATGTTTCAATGAGAAAAAGGTTAAACTCCTGAACAAGACTACCAAGTTTATAGATGATATTATCTCTCAAATAGTTAATGTCTCACTTCTCAGTTAAACTATTTTGTTTTTTTCAAACTTGGCAGACTTCTGGGCTGGCTAATTAAGAGTGTAACTAGGCTGTAACCAGATGATCTCTGTGATACGATAAGCAACATGTGAGCAGCAATAATAGCAATAGACTAACTTCAGAATGCTGTGAGTTGCTCTGAGCTTCACCAACAGATTTCTTGATCAGCTCCAGATTTTACAATGTCATTTTTCTTCTTTTACAGGAAAACTGTTACCAGAGCTGGTTACAGCTCACGCCTGCAAATGCAAGTTGTATGGAGACAACAGCGTACAGGAAGACTTGCTAGGCTATGGATTAAACCAATTATTCAGGGAAGATGATGTGCACAAGGAAAGCTCAGAACTCAAAAGCAGAGATTAGGTGCCTTTCTAAGGAGAATAGGTGGAGGGACAAGATTTGGGGAAAAAAACCCGTCTGAAGATAATGTTCCACTTACTGTGAAAACAGAAAAGAAGGAGGGTAAAAAAAGAAGAATGAAGCCCATCTAGTTTCAAAATTTGGCTGAAGAAAAAGAAGTAGTAAAAATCACTACTACAGATGAGATCCATAGATAGTCTCATGGGATGTAGAAAGATTTGTATTGTATCCTGCAACTATCAGAAAGCACATGGGGTAGGGTTTTTTTCAGAAGCAGTTTATAAGACAGAGTGGAGATTTGGAGGTGTCCAGCTAGAGCTATGGTTGATGTTCAGGCAGGAATTCTCAAAATGTCCTGAATTCCAGGCTTATATCTGTCTGTCAATGCAGTCTGTGCTACAGCTGCTCAGCACTGATGAAGAAACTTCCCTGCTGAACTTTTTGTTTTCTCCATCTCCTACTGGTATCTGATGATGAGGAAAGGAGTTCTTTCTGATGAAGCTTTTAAGTTCTTGATGCACAGGCACTTGGTCTGCGACACCAAAACTAATCCTCAGCATCACAAACTCAGAGAAGATTTTTCCTACAGGTTTTGGGTGACAAGCTAGACTGACATACCTTCACCTTGGCTGTAAATGAAGCCTCTCCTGGCACTTGTACAGTGTACCACTCCCCGGGAGATCTGAGAGTTTGCTTGGCATGTCCTGCCTCTGGCTCACACATTCCCTGGCACAACTCTGACATTCATACAATTTCTATCCCCAGCAGATCACTTCCCCAAGTAAATATGGCATGACAGCTCAGAGGGTGGTCGAGGACTGCTCAATACATTCATTTCGATATATGCAGCACTAAAGTGCTCTTCTCCTGTGCCTTGGTGCTTTGCCACCAACCAAAAATTCCCGCTCTCCCTCCTGCCGTGATCTTCCTCCCACAGACCAGCCTTGCTGGTGATTTAGTCTTGCTCCTCCCTTCCCCAGCAAGCTTCTCGCTCTGACAAATTCTCCCTTGGCTACAATAGCTCCTGCCAGGTTCCTCCCAGTCTGTGGTCATGGCTACTGGGGTGGATGTGAGCACACCTGGCCTCATTGCCACAAACTCTCCCTTTTCACCCCTAACAGCCTGCAAACTGCTTCAAATTCATGAACCCATCCTGCGTATAATTTGAAAGCACATTTTCTTCAGAGGAAAAATAAATTGCAAAAAGAAAAGTGTCTCTACCAAGCCTGTGCTGTTTTGGGAGTTGAAAAGAATCCACAAACAAGATGACAAAAACACCCAGTATATTATTTTGATTTAGTTGTTCTAACTGAATATTTTTACAGATCTGACAATTATTAAAGAGATACAAAAATACAGAAGGTATAATTTTTTCCCTAGTGTTTTGAAACTGATCTCCACGTTTGCTAGAGATCCTTTAGAGATCCTTTTCTCTGCTCTTTTGTACCAAGGTCCCCAAGTAAGATGATGTTTTTCCTGGGATTTTTGGGGGAGGGTTTAATTAATCTTGATTAGGCATTTTTAGAGATGGCTGGCTGCCAGAAAACCATGAGTACTGCAAAGGCAATATTTCTGAGGTGTGGTACCAGTGGGGGCTTGTTTGGTAACCTCGTGTGGGGATCTTTGCTGGACCAAGTGCACGCTGCTCTTTTCATGTCACACCTGTTGTGCCTTCCTTGGAGCATCTGTTCCTTACTGTCAGGGGGCCCTGGGCAGTTAGCTGTCCTCAGTGCCACAGGGAATGTCTTTTATCAGGCTGGGGAGCATTAACGGGGTTTTCTTGTGGAGATGACAGCAGCAGGTTTCTGCATATGTTTGTTTCTTCCCATCTTTTTTTTTCGTGATGAATTCAGTCAAGGTCTAATTTGTTATATGTAAGAGGGGTTTGGTCTTTCACTGTACTGCTTACTGCTGCAAGGAGGGTGCTAGGGAACCCTGATACTCCTCAGAAAGATATCCTGAATTTATTTGACACAGTAATCACCAGATAAGATACAAAAGTAGTCCTTAGGGCACAGAGCAGAACCAAATCTTTTCACCCTTGTTTGTGAGCTCTGGACAGCAGACCAGCTGCTGTTGCTCTTAGGATCAATGCTTTGTTATTAATTTTTGGACAAATATGACAAACATTTAGCAGGAGCTAAGGATCCCCTTGGGAGACTGATATCAAGAGTGTGCCCTAAGAAATCGATTTGCCTTCTCTCAGGTGGAGGAATGGATTGAATTTGGGGCCTCCATGTCCTGAGTGAGTGCTCTTCCCACTGAAGTGCTGTGTTAAGGTGATGGGGAAGAGAATGTAGGCAACTTCATTTACTGTTGGAAAGGAAAGCTTGCTCTTCTCACAGCTCTACCTTCAGAAGAAACAACTAGCTCATAACCCTTGGCAAAAAAAATTTCTTTCTTTCAACCTGGGTGTGGGCAGAATGAAGATGCACCATTGGAGAGATGGTGCAAAGGATCTGGATGCCAGGCCTGTGCATGCAGCAGCAACAGCAGTGGCCTTTTCAGGAAAAACCTGACATGACTGATGGGGCTCTGTCATGCACAGCAAGTAAAAGGTGTAGGCAGAAAATCTGTCCTCTGGGAAGTACCAAAATCTTGCTGGAACTTGACATGAGGTGGGTGGGGAGGAAAGGGAGGTTTCCATGTTTTCTGCTGAAGCAACATACATATCCACAAGTGCCCATGTTCACAGTCTTTATTGCTGTGCTTGGTTTAAGCAGGAGCCAGCCCCGCTTAGAAGGCAGCTGTGTATGGGATGGGCTGTGGGTTGTTATTCCTACTTCTGTAACACTTGCGTGGAAAGATGTCAACCTGTGCTGAGATCCAGTCAGGCTATAAAGACAGCAGGCTGGAATCCCTTGGAGAAACAGAAAGATGGATGACTTGCCTGCAGATAAACAAGACAGTGGCAAAAATAGTACCTGGTCTCTGGACTGAAAAGCCAGCCTGGAATCAGCCTGGTTTGTCTTGTGCTTCCCACAGCTCGCAGACAGGTGTGGATATGTCAGGCTGAATTGGAATCTGTTAGATCTAATTAATTATAATATATTAAACAATTAAAATAATGAAGATCAGGCACAACCAAATTTCAAAACAAAGAGATTTAGCAAGATTAGGCCGTTAACACTGTACAGATGATGCCATTAATCTTGGGGGAGATCCAACATAAATGATACAATATCTACCCAGCTGGGAAGTGGTAAACTGGAGGTAATATCAGGTTCCCAGTGTAAGGCAGCAAATGTATTTTCCCATTCCATTTTGCAACTTTGTTTTTAGACAAGAACAAAATACTGAACATATCAAGACATGTATATGTGTGCCCATATACCCTAGGTGTGATGGCTGTGAGTCATACAGTTTGTGGACTTCAAGGAGACAGGGAGTTCACAACTTGAAACACTCGGTACTTCCCATTTAAGTTTGTAAGAGTTATTCTGTTATTTGTGGTCATTTTAGCACTGGGGAAGCTGACTTTGAATGACAGCTGTGGGAGCAGAAGTTGTTCTTTGTCCATAAAACAAGTACAGCCCTTCAGGAGATGAGAGGGGGCGTGGGGCCCCATGCTCATTCCTTTCCTGGCCTCTCCAGGATCTCATCATCACTGTGGTCAGCAATAACGCATTTATGACACTGATGTTTGTGAGAAGAGCCCACTGTGTGGTTCACATGAGGCCATGTTCCCCCCTGGAAACCCAGGTCTGGTGGAAGGTCCTGGAGCCTGGGCACAAAGCCAGACAGAGCTGCAGAATACCCCAAAGCTGTTTGTTGAAGGCTGAGCATGGGGAAGAACAATTTTAACAGTTGTTAATGGAAAAGCAGGTGAATGTGACCAAAAGCTTGGCCTGCAGTTCACAGGTAAAATGATTTTACCAGAAAAGGAAATTCTTTTTAAAGAGCCAAAGAACAAAGACATTTGAGGCCTCCTCTGGGAAATAAGGATGAGCAATCAGAACTGCTGGTTTTCTTTGTATAATCGAATACTGTATTCCTGGAGGGATCTTTTTATTTGGTTCTTTGCTCTCTCTGGTTCCTCTCTACAATGTACACAAGCTGCAGTACAGAAAATAGAGATAGTTGAAGAGAGATAACGCTGTACTGAGAGAATTTAATTAATAAGTCCTTGTTGGGCTGGAGGGGTAGGTATGGAAAGAATGGAGGAGGGTGAGGAAAAAGAAATCTTATTAATGTCTGACTGCATTAAATATTTCATTGATAGAAAGCAAAAAATGCATGAAAACAAGTTTAGAGTTCTTGAAAAAACTTAGAAATATTAGGCAATGTACTTCCTTTTCTCTTTTGATTTGGCTTTAGACAAACTTAGTACTGTGCCGCTTTCAAGGAGGACACTTTAGCAATAGATGTCTGAGGACCTCAGAAGGGACTGGGGAAATAGAACAGAGGGAAATACTCCCTCTTTTATTCCTAACCACCACCTTCCACAGCTGCTCAAGAGACACCTGTAAAGTCCTGCCTGGGTGGATGCTGGGTGCACCAAGACACGAATCTGGACACTCATTGCCCCACAGCACGCAGGAGGCAGGCAGCAGCAATGCTGTTTAATTTCAGGCTGACCTGTAAATGAAAGATTTTTAGCATACTGATCTTGACCTCTCTTCTGTCCTGTCAGCTGTTACTTCCCAGTGCCCTTGGGCTGGCTGAATTTGCTCTTGCTGATGACCTTTATATAGTTCCCTGTCCTGGTGCTTGTGTTGAAACTGGGCTTTTGGGTTTTTCAGTAGATCTTGGAACTGCAAATTAAAATCACATATCCCTGGTTTTACTAGAAGTTTTGCTGAGGCCCAGAAGTTGCTGGAAGCTTGATGCTCTTTACCATTTACTGGCTGTGAAATATGTAGCTACCCATATTTTTAATTTCCTTTCATTTGCTTGTGTGTGCAGGACCTCTGTCATGACCAGCAGGAAACTCTCCCCTGGGTACAGAGAGGCAATTCAGCGTCTGTGCCAACCCTGGCTTGTAAAAGCCTGGCAGCTCTTGACAAACAAAGCCTAGAAATGTTGCTATTAAAAGCATTTATTGAATAAATCCATATGTGACAAAATGATAGCTGCAAAAAGCAGCAGAATTGTTTTTTAATGGATAAATCTTATTTGAAAGGTAAAGCTAAGCTGGGAAAGCTCAGAGAACAGTCACCTGAGGATAGAGCTTTGAGCAACGTGGGGAAAATTAGAACCAATATGAACAATATAGAGGATAATAGATTTGAGAACATCTGCTTTGAGTGGAAGCTTTTATGTAAAGAAAAGAGAGGATAAGCCTGGATTTAACTTTGGTATTTGAACGTTCTCAAACAGAGAGAGCAGAAGAAGCCCTCGTTCCCTTTAGCAGGCCTGCAGCAGTTGGGAGCAGCAGGAGCCCTGCACAGGGTCCAACAGGCTGCAGAGGGGTGCAGTGGGCAGGGCTCTGCCTGCAGCCAGGGCTCAGCAGAGCTCCAGCACTGCTCTGCACCTCAGCCACATGGCCCCAGCCAGGCTGTGACAGCCTGGTACTGAGGGCACTGAAACCTCCCTGCAGGGCAGAGAGAGGAGCAGAGGAACAGTGATTGTGTAAAGGCTCTTGCCACAGCTGAAGAGCAGCTCTACTGGAAATCCAGAGTTACCATGGGACACGATCCTGGTTTCATGTCTCACTATGCTTCGGCCTTTCCTGAGTGATCAGAACTTGGTCTAGACAAGAAGCAGAAAAAAAAGTCATTGTTTAAAAAGAGACATTGGGACAGTATTCGGCCATAAATTCCTGCCCACCTTCCCCCCACCCACCCCCCCCCAACATTTGCTATCTGAATTGTTGCTTAGATACTGAATAGAATTATGGGCTTTGGGTGGGTGATTGAATATTTCCTGTTGAGGGATGGGGAACTCTATTAGAACTGGCAGTGGCAGATGTGGTAACCTAGAGGTGCAAAATATCCTTCCTGGGAGTAACGAGTCTCCAGCAAGGACAGACAGCTCCTGTGACTGCTGCTGACATTCGTGAATGCAGTATGGGAGTATTCAAACTAATTCAGGAATTTCTTGGCACACATAATATCCACATTAGGAAAATGTTTTGTATCATTTGAGAGATGGTCCAGCCTCTTCAAAGAGATTGTTGGACAAACTATGAAAACAGCATATCAGGATTATAAAAGTTTATTGAGAGCTAGAAAGAAATGAAAGGGAGGACTGAAAAATGTTGTGGAAGAGTGAAAATAAATAACATCTGAAAGTACAGCATCAGAACCGAATCTGCAGAGAACACCTAGATGAATGTCACATGCAAACTCGTATTTAGAGAAGATACTTGAGAAGCAATGAATTCAATCTAGCAAGGAACAGATTTTTCAAAATCAGACATAGGGAAACAGTAAGAAGCACCTACTATGTTTGGAATATTACACATACAGGTACAAGTGCCCAATTTAGAAATGAGTCTGATATTCCTGCTCACAATCTAGAAGTAAGTGAATGTTTGTGTGCACTATTGCTGTAAATCAGTCTTATCACCTATGCATATCTTTTGGAAATGTCAATATTTTCTGTGGAAAAAAAAATTCCTCTCTTCAGCTTTTTCCCAAAATAGGATGCCTAATGTTGGTAAAATTATTTCAAGATTTATCTCACTGGCTTTTCTGTAACAGCCGTTTCCCCATGTACTGCTTCCCAAAGTGGTAGTGGTAGAGCTGTGATAGATCATCAAAGAACACCATGGTCTCAGTGCTTGCAAACCATTTTTAATTAGAGAACATCTTAGTGAAACACCCCCCTCCCCCTGCAATTTCCAAAATTTGGGCTACTTAAACCTTCAGAAATGTCTAGGATCCTTAATTTCTACTATACTATTTAAAAAAGAAAAGAAAAGAAAAGAAAGAAACTCAGATCAACACCTTATACAGGGGAGAATAGCTAGAAAAGGGAGAACAGAAGCACACTGTATTTAATTCACAGGTAACATCCCCTTTGCATTAAAAGTGAGCCAGGGTACCACTGTTGTATTCCATTCCTCAACTAGCTGGAATGCCATGTAAGTAAAGCCCAGCTCTGCTGTCTTGTCCTCTTTCCTGCTTTGCCTGGTGGTTTTGTTGTTCAGGGGATGAACATGGGAAGCTCTGCTCCCTGCCAGCCCCAGCTCCCCCATGATGGTTTCTGTCTTGGGAAGGGAGGAGGCCTTGATTCCAAACATTTTGCAAAGTGCCTGCTGTGTGGGACTATCACTGGGAAGAGTAAGATGGCTCTGAGAATAGAATAGAGTAGAGTAGAGTAGAGTAGAGTAGAGTAGAGTAGAGTAGAGTAGAGTGGAGTGGAGTAGAGTAGAGTAGAGTAGAGTAGAGTAGAGTAGAGTAGAGTAGAGTAGAGTAGAGTAGAATAGAATAGAATAGAATAGAATAGAATAGAATAGAATAGAATAGAATAGAATAGAATAGAATAGAATAGTTCTGTTGGAAGGGACCTACAGAGATCATCTAGTCCAAGCAGATATTAGATATTAGCAAAGCCTTCTGCAGGGGCTAGACAGTGTTTTGTCACCAAGTGCAGACATGCTGCAGATGCAAACCCCCAGCTCCCCAGGGAAATGTACAGTGCTCCCCACATGGGGTGAATGCTGGGCACAGACAGCACAAGCACAGGACTTCAGGCTGTCACAGCAATACAAGGCATCAGCCCCGGGAAACAAGGCTCAGAGAATCACCGAATCACAAAATAAGCTGAGTTGGAAGGGACCCACAAGGATCATCGAGTCCATCTCCTGGCCCTGCTCAGCACCATCCCCAGGAGTCACAGCATGTGTATGAGAGCATTGTTGCAACAGTTCCTGGTCTCTGCCAGGCTTGGTGCTTATGGCTGCAGTGGCTGGCACAGGAGCACAGGGAGCCAGGGCAGTGTTTGCTGCTGGGGGTAAAGGGAGGGCCCCATCCTGCAACAGCATTTCTGTCTTCACCCTTCCTATCTCTGCAGGAGGAGTGGCAGTAGCAAGCCTGGTTTTCCGTCACAGTGCTGCCCTTCCTTCCCCTTTCCTGTGGCAGAAGCGACTCAGCCCTGGCCCCTTGTTCTCAGGATAGCAATTCTCAGTGCCACCAGCTGTTCTGAGGAGCCTTTGGTTGATTCTGCCTTGAATTCCCCATAGCAGGGTGCTGCAGTTAATGCTGGGGACTCAGCAGCCCCTGGTCCTAAGAGAGCCCACAGGAAAGCTATCAATGTGTCCCTCCCAGGAGTTCTTAAGGAAAAGCCAAATGCTTAAGTGATGTTAGGATTCAGAGCTTGCAATCAGGTTTTGCACCAGCAGAATAACCTCACTAAGGCTAAGGCAAGGTCAGTGAAACTGGAGAGCTCAGCCTGTCTCAGCCTGCAGGGATCTGAATGCACACATCCATCGGGAATATCATAACCACCAAACTGTGCTGCTGCCCATCTAGCAAAAACAGACTTTTCACCACTGGACCCACTGAGGAGCTGCTGCCTCATCCTCCAGCCCTTCACTGCCTCTTTCTGAGGGAATTTAGGCAATCTGCTCCAGCCTTGAGCCTGTACTATTAACTAGCAAAAGCACTGGACTCAGATGCCTTTGAAATCACTTTGCTCTATTTCTTCCAACAATTCCCATTTATATACTGTGACATTTAAGTGTCCCAGACCCTTGAAGCAGAACGACTGGCCAATTATAATCTGCATTTGTTGTTCAGCTTGCGTCCCCCTCCCGTGAGCTGAACCATGAAAACAGCTCACACCAGCTCTGCTCTTGTGAGCAGGCAGCACCATTTATAAACCTCCAGGATGGGGCTTTATGGCCCATCCACAGTGATGGATGCAGAACTCCTGCAGGTGCACAAAGCTTGATGTTCAAATAGTCTGATCTCCAGATTCTTCCTTCCTCAAGGCCTAAAAAACTTCTCAATAGAAAAGGCCTGATCTGAATTTCCCATCCAAAAATCCTGTTTCTATGTTTATATACTCTTGTTTCTTGGCCTAGTCACAGTGGAGGGCACTGTATAAAGATTATTTATTATCACCCTCCCTGAGAATGGAGTGGGACTGTTTGTAATAATCCTTTGTATTTCTTTAACCCTTTAGACTTGGTTTCCTAGCTCTTGGCACATGTTAGCACTTCAGCCTTGCAATGTCTCTTCAGGAAGTTCAGTGCTGTTATGCATGGGTAACAGGTGGGAAACTGAGACACAAAGGTCTTAAATGGCCACTGGCATCCCTGTCTGCTATGTGAAGTGGATTTAGATGCAAAGCATTCCAGCTTCAGGTCTGTGACAGCCCTCTTGTAATAGGACCAGTAGGAAGAGATGAGTATGAAGAATTCTGCCATCCCAACAGTAGTACAATTTGCCAGCCCTTGCCTGGATATGGGGGGCTCCAAAGAGGACTGATGGGTCATGGGCCTGGGGCCTGTATCACCTTCCACCACCACTGCTCAGGGGCAGTGACTTACACTGGGTGCTTCAGTAGGACACATGATACAAACAACCACTGTAGAATCGCCTGGTGTTTTCTGTCAAGAGACCTTGATGAGAATCAGAAGGTACATGTCTAGCACAGCCAATTCCTTTCCAACCACAAAGACATCCTTCCTTCCCCATGTGCATCTGTCACTTGTTTCGATAGCTGCCGTATTTTTTTAACATGAAATAAACACATATAATACTATTTTTCCCCCTGTTTCTCAAGTTTATCTGATGCAAACATCTTTAGGAACTGGATAACAGAGCAGAATGCTGGCCTTCAAACCATAACTTTTAAAGCTGGGTGAAAATTAAAGCAAAAATAGGTATTAAATTTGAGAGAGGCTGAAAAAGTTCTGTTGGAACTTGGAGGAATTTCAAATGTTATTTTTAACCAGACTTTTAGCTCTTATGGGAAACAAAACTTAGAAGGACAGATATAATTAGGTCAGATATTGAGAAACTTATTATGCTTTGCTACAGATGATCCCAGGAGAGTGTAACTTTAGCCCTTTTTTTGTATTAAGATTCAATCATGGTTCTTCACTTTTTAGTGTAAAATGAAGTAGGATAGAAATATGCTTTGTATTACTAACTGCTTCAGCATGTGAAGCAATGGATATTTGACAAGAAATCTGAGGACAGAAGGCAAGATTTTTATTTCTCTTTGTACCAAAATACATAACATTATGCTAGCATCTGTGCCTGCTTTTGTTCACTGTGTAGATACAATTGATTTACTGGTGTATCCTGGGAATATCTGATGTTTGGCATCTCCCAAGCACCACCGTGCAAATATTAACTGTACCTTGCAGCATGATTGCAATGCAGGCATTATTCCTATTACAAGTGGGGAAACTGAGGCAAAGAGCCCCAGTTTTATCAGCAGTGAGCCTGTTTCACTGCTGCAGTCAGGACTTTAGAACTTCTGCCTTCTGCTCCCACTGCTTCTGCAGAGAGATCCACCATGACACAAGAAGTATGTGCTTCATGCAAAATCAGGGAAGCAAAGCCTTATCAAAAGAAGAAAGGAGCCAGTAGGTGGCTGATAGTGCTGTTAACACACGGATCTGTCATTACTCACAGCATTTATCATGTCTGTTGCTGTGAAGCACACTGTTCTTCTTTAAAGTAGGTGTCTAATTTGAGGGATACTGGTTTTCCTAGCAGCTGCAACGTTCTGGGGAGCGAGATGTGGTGAGCTGCCCGCAGTGAGATATTGCACATCCTTTGTTGTAAAGTCTGCCCAGAGGGAGGTGAAAGTGGACTGGAGTCATGCTAGGCAGGTCCTGCATACCCAGTTTTCCCAGCATAGCTCCACTGGCTCAGGAGTAGAAAAAACCAATATTCTCACTAACCAAGATTTGCTGGCACCTCTCCTGGAACTCAAAGCCAAATCAGACACAACACATAAAGGTGAAAAAAGCTAGATAGCTTCAATTTTTCGGGGAGATGGTTTAACTCTGTCATCAGCAACAGGTCTCCATTGCTAATGTAAAATGTTTCTCCATCCTACAGGGAAGCTGTATAGTTATTAGCAAAACCCTTGTAGTGTAGAATCAAAATGCAGTGTGACTGGAGTATGTGGATTTGTAGCTTGGATTCAAACCTTCATCACAGATGAATGAAATAGAAGGAATCTCTTCTTGTTTCTAGACCACGTCCAGGCCAGAAGTGGTGGTAAATGTGAACAACAGATTTATCTTGAATTAATCTTGAATCTGAAGCAAGGAGCAGCCATATGCAGTGGCAGGAACACATAGAGCTAACTAAGAACACTCAAGACAAGCTGATTCAACTGGTGTTTACCTGGAGCAAGACTCTGTGCCTAACACGGCATTAGACAGACATGAAAGAAGCCAGGAAACAGAGGGTATTTAAATAGGAAACATCAGTATTTCTTACAATATTTTTGACAAGTATAGGTGAAAGGCAACCATATAAATTCCTATGGTAAATAAAAATCTCATGCTTGATCAAGACAAAGTGGTGGAAGGTAACTGATTCCAGTGCTGCATATACTTCTAGGGACAAAAAAGTGTTATCCATCCCACTGTTGCCAATATTCAGGAGTTTACTTGCTATCTATACTTGTAAATGGTAGCAATTGCAGTCATAGTTTCCCTGTCTGCCCCAGGAGGTATTAAGGTTGATGAGCTGTTCAGAATTGTTGCTAATGACTACAAGGTAGTGATATTGCTCTTCACCTTCAAGGTAGTAAGTGGTGTCAAGTCATGGCAATAATTTCCTGGAACAATGTAGTTTTACTTTCTAATGTAAACTGTACTCTTATTGATGCAATAAACTGCAACTGTTTCTTCAGGCTGTGCAAGACTTCCAGTAACTCATAAAAGCCTCAGTCATGTAATTCTGTTGGGTGCTGCTTCCTCCCAGAGTCTTGCTTGCTGGTCTTGCAATAGGGGCCGTACAAAAGAGATTGTGTACAGCAAATCTGGTCATTTCCAAGCAGAGCTTGATTGTTGTCTCTCAAACATGCCTCTTCCTACGTGCAGTCACAGAACCTCACTGCCCCAAGAGACTCACATCAGCTGAGCTGTAACTTAAAGTCCAGAAGTAACCATTACAAGATAGGGAAGTATCTTGGATAACCTGTTTGGCATAACACTTCACAGTAGCACTTGGACAACAACTTGACTTAAATTAAAGCTAAGTAAGATTAATATTATCTGAGAATGCATATACTTTCCTGTACTCTGCAGCCACACTTCTACAACAGTACTTTCTTACCCACTGCTTCTTTGTTTCTGATCTGAGTCATCTGTCACATCTATCTCAAGCCTTGTCAAGCCTTGTATAATTCTTCCAAGAGAGTAAATTTTGTTACTCAGAATACACTGGATAAAAGAAGTTTGGTTGGTTTTGTTTTCTGTTCTGTTTCTTTTTTCTTCCTGAAGGAGATGCTTTAACTTTTCTCAATCCAAAAAAACCTATCCCAAAAAAGTTATATTTTTGCTTCTGTACCAAGACTCGAATTTTCCCAGGATACAAATATCATGTGGATGCATAATGTTACACTCTAATGGCTGGTGTAGCAGTGACAGCTCTCTCCTGACACAATGTCCAAGCTCTGAATTCGACATCTGAGTGTTCCCTGCTGTAGACAATAGTGCCTGCAGCTCTAGAGTAGTGGCAAGTGGGCAGACAATGCAGAAAGCAAACTCCTACTTCAGATTTTTACAATGCTCAGCTAAAACATATTATCAAGCCAACATGGAACTTCATCCTCAGGCTTTGAGAGGTGAAACTGAATTCCTTTTAATCCTTGAAACATCATGTTTCACTGTTAGTATTCAAGGCAACCAGTAGGATGGCTACTTGCCTTTTCTATTTTTCAGAGGAAAGCAAAACCAAATTTTTTCCTGGTTTGATATCAGAGAGACACTGTCTACTTGAAATAGAGCCAGTTTGTGAAAATGAGTTAAAAGTCATCTCCTTGCCAATTTTTTGTGGGTGTTCATCCTGCCTGGTTAGCAAAAAAAAATCCTGCAGGGAATCTCATGAATGTCAGTGCAAGCAGGTAATGAAGAGCTAAGCCTCTGCTACATTTCTTTCTTCCTTCCTTTGAGGAGGAGGAGGAGAGGGGAAGGCAGATGGTACATCTTCTCTGGAGCACTGTGCGTATGTCTGTTTTTGAAGCTTTACCTCTATAGAATTGATGTGTTTGACTAAAGAATTATATCTTTGCTGCAGAAAACAGGAGCAAGACATCAGCATGTTCGCTGACTGCATTTTTCTGAGCTGGAGAAAAAGTACTATGGAGAGCAGGGAAGGGAGAGGGCAGGAGCTGCTCACTGCAGGGCAGTTCCAGTTAGAGGAGAAAATATCCATGACTACTGCCAATGTGCCAAGTGAAAGGTGTTGAAAAGTGTTGTTCAGATTTACCAAATTGATGTGATTTATTGAGTTTTTCTTTCATCCCCCTCCAAAAATGTTATGTCTGTTCAAATAGATTTTTTACTTTATTGCTCACAGTTGGAGGTGTTTCACACAATGAGGCCCAGGTAATATAATGCAGTTTCCCCAGACTTCTCCAAGGAAGCTAAAAAAAAAAGCTTAAGTGTTCTTAGTTTTTTGGATAGACCCTCTAAAAATTGAACCTAATCCCTTCTCTAGCAGTCAGTTTGTGGCAGAACAGTAGGAAAACCTATTTCAATTTGGACTTTATAGGTACATTAAAAGACATTTTTTTTTTATTCCAGATAAAGATATAGCATAGGACCTCTTGGGGGAAAAAACCAAACAAGTCTTTAAGCCATTGTTACATTAAATTTTGTTCATTAGTCTCTGATCACATTCTAGAGAAGACAAAAATGTGCGTACTTATAAATCCAGGGGAAATATTTCCTAAATTTGGGGGGCATAAAGTGCTTCTGCTTCAGCCAGCTGGGAAGTTTGAAGTCTACCACATTCAGGGGAGGAGAGTATGTTAAAAACATATTTAATTTTATGCTGAACACACTGAATGGTATTCATTTCAGCAGTCACCCTTCTGAAAACATTTTATTCCGACACATTACCACAGAATCACATGCTTTGAGTTGGAAGGGACCTTAAAGATCATCTAGTTCCACCCCCCCCTGCCATGGGCAGGGACACCTTCCATTTGACCAGGTTGCCCAGGGCCCCATCCAGCCCTGGCTTGAACACTTCCAGGAGTGGGGCATCCACAGCTTTTCTGGCCAAGCTGTGCCAGTGCCTGGCCACCCTCAGGGTGAGGTTTATACTGGTTCGACTGCCCTTCTTCTGTCCTGCCATGAGCAGCTGGGAGGAATGGAGGTGGAGTCAAAGGTGCACTGCCAGACTGTTCAGGAAATGATAGACATGAAGTTTCTGTTAAAAGGCATCTCTGCAAACCTGGGGCTTCAGGTTAGCATGGAATACTTGGGTGAAATCTGGCTACACTGATGCCAGGCAGTGTTTGTCTTTGCATTGTACCTGTGCCGATAATGGAGTGGATGTTTCTGGACTGTGATCTGGCTCTTTGAAGCAATCATGCACCACAGGGTGCCTTTCAAGTGGTGAAGAGCACCTGTGAGCTTCCCACTGGCTGTGCTAGAGCCAGGCATGGGGCAGCTGAAGGGGGCACAGGGCAGGACTGAAATATCTTTGGGATGGGACCCAGAAGGAACAAAATGGTTGGAAATTACCTTCCCTGTATCTTCACCTTGATTTCTTATTCTACTCTGAAAAGAAGTCCTAGAGATGTCTCATTGCTTCAGTATTATAAAGTTAGGAAAATAAGAATTCTTTATTTAATCCTGACTATTCTGCAGCAGTTTACTTCTGCTTTCATATATATTGTACTACACACAAAGTTCCAAAAATCTTCTCCTGGTTTTTTCTGTTGGACACAGCTAAAGAAGACACAGGGGAGTCCCAATGAATCAGCATGCAGCTACTTCAGCCCATTGCTTCTGCTGAAATTTCAGCAACACACACAGCAGTTGTGGAATGCCTGTGCTGCTTTACATTCAACCCCTGGCTTGTTCTGAAATAACTTACATGTGTAGGCAAGCCAGGACAAGGCTGCAGTGCTAACCACCCTGTCTTTCTGTCTTCAGGAATTCTCCCGTGGGAAGGCAATGCTTCATTTCCTCTTTAAAGGAGTGGTTCGTCCCTGTATCTTCCACAGCTGCACAAAAGGGGTGACTAGACAGAGGATCTGTGCAAAACGAGAGGCTGGAAGGGGAATAAGCAAATCAAACTCCCTTCATGTGAAGTTCCCACCCACCATTGTGTGATGGACCCAAACCAGAACACTGAGACTCCTCTCTAATGCCAGGGAAATTCAAATCCAGGTCCAACTTAGAAGCCTAGGAGTGAGAGGTAAGGTAATATGACCCTTCTCCTAGGGATGGCTGTTTGAAAGAATGCAGGAAGAAGAAAAAATTAACCCTGTCCACATGTAAAGTGAGCCACATCTGTCCTTCATTCAAAGCCAGGGGGAAAGTCTCCCTTTTGTATAATTCCTGTGCCATAGGCAAGAAAGGGCATGATACTGTTCTGATGACGAGGGTCTAAGGGATGTGGAGTTCATTATGAATGTTGCAGACTTTGCAACACTGACTGTGCTGATGAGGAGAGGGCAGAACATAATCAGCATTTTAAGAATGTCTGCTTTCATTTGATACAAAAAGTTAGCAAGTAAGCTGCACTTGATATTTATGTTTTTATAGGTGAACCTTACCAACACTGGAATATTTGGTCAGCTGTGTAGCACTGGATTCAGAATGTGCATTGTAGCATCATCTGCAATGAATAAGTAGCAAAAAGAAAACAGGAAGATGTGGGCCTGCTTCTGCATGAGGTGGGCGCCCTGATGCCAGAGGATACAGGAAAGGTGGAGTTACTGAATCCCTTCTTTGCCTCGTCCTTACTGTGAGAGGTGGCTGTCTGGAATCCCAGACCCTGGTGGCAAGAGAGAAAGTCTGGAGAAATAAGAATTTCCCACTGATCAAGGAGGGTTGGGCTAGAGTTCATTTAGGCAAACTTGTCACACACATCCATGGAGCCCAATGGGATGTGCCCATGAGTTCTGAGGGAGCTGGCAAATGTTATTGCTCTCCATCATCTTTGAAAGGTCATGGAGAACAGGAGAGATGCCTGAGGACTGGAGGAAAGCCAATGTCACTTCAGTATTCAAAATGGGCTAGAAGGAGCACACAGGGAACTACAGGTCAGGCAGCCTCACCTCAGTCCCAGGAAAGGTGATGGAACAGTTCATTCTGGATGTCATGTCTAAGCTTGTGGAGGAAAAGAGGGTGATCAGGAGTAGCCAGAATGGACTCAGCAAGGGCAAATCATGCTTGACTAATCTGATTGCTGTGATGTCATGACTGGCTGGGTAGATGAGGGGAGAGCAGTGGACGTTGTCTACCTCACCTTCATCAAGGCTTTTGGCATCGTCTCCCATAACATCCTCATGGGCAAGCTGAGGAAGAGTGTGTTGGGTGAGCAGAGAGGGGGTGACTGGGCACTGGGGGACAGCAGAGCTCAGAGGGCTGTGGTCAGACACAGAGTCCAGCTGGAGGCTGCAGCTCAGGGTGTTCCTGGGGGTCAGTGCTGGGCCCAGCCTGCTCACCTGATTCACCAGGGACCTGGACAAAGGCACAGAGTGTACCCTCAGTGAGTTTGCTGGTGGTTCAATAGTGGGAGGAGTGGCTGATACCCCAGAGCCCTGTGCTGCTGCTCAGTGACATCTGGACAGGCTGGAGAGAAGCTCTATAAAGGCAAATGCAGAGTCCTGCACCTGGAGGGGGATAAATGGGAAGGAATAACTCCATGCACCAGCACAGGCTGGGGCTGACCTGCTGGAAGCAGCCCTGCAGAGAAGGACCTGTGGGTCCATGAGCCAGAAGAGTGTGTGCCCTTGTGGCCACCCTGAGGTGGTAGGAGGAGTGTGGTCAGCAGGTCAAGGGAGGTGATCCTGCCCCTCTACTCAGCCCTGGTGAGGCCACATCTGGAGTGCTGTGTCCAGTTCTGAACTCTCCACTTCAAGAAATACAAGGAACTACTGGGGCAGGTCCAGTGGAGGGCTGTGAAGATGATGAGAGAGCACCTCTCTTATGAAGAAAGGATGAAGGAGCTGGGCCTGTTTAGCCTGGAGAAGAGATGGCTGGGAGAGGATCTTATCAATGCATCCAAGTATCTTAAGGAAAGGTATTAAGAGAATGGGGCATGATTCTAGTGCTGCCCAGTGACAGGATAAGGGCAATGGGCACAATCTGAAACACAGGAAATTCCATCTGAATATGCGGAAAAACTTCTTTACTGCAAGGGTGACAGAAAACTTGGGTAACAGGCTGCTCAGAGATTGTGGAGTCTCCTTCTCTGGAAATATTCAAACCTACCTGGACATGATTCCATGCAACCTGTTCTACGTGAACCTGCTTTACCAGGGGTGCTGGACTAAGTGATCTCCAGAGGCCTCTTCCAACCATTCTGTGATTCAGTGAATAAAAATCATCCTAGAACTCAATTGCACTAACACTTGTTTTACTGTCTCTTTTTTTTTCCATGGATTTGTGGTATTTATACCATGGTACAGGACTGGGAAAGAGAGACAAACAAATCAGCACTCTCACACAAAGCTTCCATTAAACCTTTTTTTTTGGAGAGGGAACAGATGAAATCTGAAAGAAATTAAATTTGAATAAAAACCCTGGGGCAGTGGCTGATTTCCACTTCAGCAGACATCAGAGATGGGCAAGGCAGTCTCAGATATGGTGCTGTCTGAAGGCTGATGCTTTTGCTTCAGTAGCATTGAAGTGCCACCCACCATCAGATGAAGTTTTGTTCAGTCTGTAGAGCCATCCCCTGTGATGTTCTGGTCTGGAAGGTACAGGAGTACCAGCTATTGCAAATAATTCAACCGAAATCACTACAGATACACACACCTAATTGCTTGACAGTGTTGTGCTTGCAGATAAAAGGCAGATATTTAGTCCTGAGTTTGAAGAGGTGCTTAGTCAGTGCTGAAGAAGTGAAAATCTAAGGTGGGAAGTGCTTCTGACATTAAAAACGGGACTTGCACACTGCAAAAAACATTCGAGTATAGAAGGTTTAAAACATACGGTGACTTTACTCCCTCCTACCTTTTGGATCAGTCACTATTGCAGTTAGCTCAAAAAAACTTAAGGCAAACCACAGCCAAAACTGTGGAGCTGCATATGGTTTTGACTCAAAACTGTGCAAAAATGCATCCCTCCAATGGTTTGGCGAGTTGAAATCATAATTCCCCTCCTCCCTCTGGTTCATAATTCCCTCTGGAAAGGATACCCATGAGGAAACTGAGTTCTGCTGCTCCCCAAATCAGCCTCAGTTTGCTGAGCAGGGCCATGACGAAGTCAAGGGAACTGAGCTGAGAGTTTGTGCTGGAACAGTGAACCCCATAACTGAACTCTGGAGAGGTCTCAGGTGGTTCTATTTAGAAGCTACAGCTTCTATCAAATTAATTATATCTCCCCATGGGCCTAGATCTAGGCCAGTTTTAAAATGGTCACAGAGTCTATTATATTTAAATATGTGCTCCACTCACAGCTTAAGTGGTAGCAGTAACTTCTAAACCAGGTCGATGACTAATCAAGGGCAGTTTGTACTAAAAAAGAAAAATAAATTGTGGCACATGCATGACTTCTAGACGAGGCCTCATGCCCCACACTCTTCCAATTTGGGGTTTGGCAGCTCTGAGGTCACTCTTATCCCAGATCACTTCTAGGCATTATCCTGATGACTCTTCAAAGTCATTCTGGCGTTTTACACAGTTTTAAGTACTGTGACCATATGATGGTAAAGCTATTAAGGATATGTTTATACCATCTTGAGGGTGACAGTTCCTCATGCACACTGGTATAATGTTACACATGCAAGTGTCTTCACACATAATTGTGTCCACATATAAGTGCCATATATCAAGTCCCTGTGTGAAATTGCCCTGATTTCTAAAGCTGTGGTGAGATTGATACCACCTGATTTCAGGGCTTTTCACATCTCTCAGTTAAGCAACTCAGCTCCCCTTGTAGTTAAGAGAGAAAGAGGCACTTAGAAGGTGTTTTGCCTGATCTTCTTTTTGCATGTTCACAAGGACAATAGGAATCAGGTTCTGGATATGTTGATTTCTCTCCCCTGATTATCAGAGGAATCAAGAGTTTTTTTTGGAGCTGCCATCCCAGCACCCAACCCTCCTGCTCCCCCTGCCACTCATGTCTCCCTGCATCCCTGACTGATCGTAGCTTCCACAGGAAACACGTGGGCAGGAAACAGTCAGTCACACCGTGTAACCCCTGCAGATAGGTTAGTGCAACCAGAGATCCTTTCTGAAGGTGGGGCAAGCTGCAAGATACATCTGTGGGAAAGGGAGAGACTCAGGTATTTGTTGTGGACCGCCAAGACACTGAAACACAATGGTCTGGAATGTTCATCATAAACCCAGCACAGGAGCCACACAGCACATCAGTATGCTCTGCTATAACTTCTTCCTGTTTTTACAGACTCTTATTTTTCTGTCTTAACTGTGCAGTGAGGAAGATTTCTCCTTCCTCATTCCCTTCGGGCCTTTTAAGTCTCCATATCTTGTCTGTCTCAAGACATCACTCTTCAAGATGCCCCCCACGCCCCTGGCCCTGTTGGGGTGGCAGCCTGCAGAGCCCTTTAGAGAGAGGGCCAATCCCACCCTGTGCTTGCCTGGCCCTGCCAGGCCATACCAGCATTTTGCTGGAAGATGACCAGGGCTGCCTCAGCTCCAAGCTACAGGGAAAGCCAGGACACAAGGAAACTGGCCAACAACCCAAACCCACCCTGAGAGTGTGTACAAACAGATTTGGCAACGAGCCTGGCCTCCCAGGAGCTCAGGGAGAAATACCACCACGAGCAAATGTAAAACACGAAGGGAGGAGGACGAAGAAACAGCCGAGCTTTTCAGATGATCTGAAGTGGGATCTAGTGGGTGTTTCACTCCTTTCAGTTTCCTCTGAAAACCCTGGCTCACAGTGATAAGATCACATGGTTGCACAAGCCAATTATTGCACAATTTTGTTCCAGGCGGTTTAAGAGGCTGCGTGTTGTTTTTTAATATACACTGCCCCCTCTGGCATCCCTCTCTGCTGCTGCCTGGCTGCCAGGGGCCAAGCTCCTGCAGCAATCTGGAGTGCAGAAGGGGAGCAGCGCTGCAGAGAGCCAAAGAGAGGCACAGTTTTATGGATCACGTCAGCTAGGACATGCCATGTCCTCAGGCAGCATAGGAGAAAGTGGGAAGATGCTGGTCGGAGAAGCTGGCAAGCAAGTGGTGTCATTTCTGGAGCACAGGAGGTGTAAGAAGATTTTTCTGCCTCCAAGTGCCATTCACATTCCTGTAGCTGGCACTGCATGGTGACAGGGTTCAAATTATTTGACTTCCATTTATTTTTGTTTCTTTCGCGGTTTTCCTGAGCTGTGTCAGCACTTACATAATCTCCATCGGGCTCTGATATTAACACCGCATTAAAATGAGCAGGGAACAGGATTCACACTGCTGCTGTTTTTGCTTAGAGACAGGTGTTCTCTGAGATGGCTGAGCCACAGTAGATTTCTATGGGGAAAACTATCTTTATAACAGATAAGGCTAAGAATAGACCAACTCCTTGGCTTGCACCCATCTTTCAAAGAGACATCCAGATGGGAATCCTGAGTCCAGTGAGTCAGACCGTCTGTGCAAGATGTGGGGGCAGAGGGCTTCTTCTTTGCAAATCTTCTTGCTAGATAAGCAGGATTTAGAGAGCATTTTCACTCCACAAAAGCTCCCTGTGATCTCACAGGGTGCTGGGGGCACCCATGCAGCAGGTTCTGGCTGTTGTGCTGTTCCTCAGACAGTACAGCCATCAGCACATCCCTCGTTGGGGGCTGCACATTGGTAAGGGCCTTTGCACACTGGGAAAATGCTTCCAAAAAGAGAAATGTGATGGCAGTGTTCCACAAGAGGAAATGATGTAGGTATGTGCTCAAATATTTGAGAGAAAGGGCCTGTCCCTCTAAAGTGTTCTGAGAGGTTTTTGCTCAAAAAAGAGAAAGGAGATGGTGGTCCAGCTAGGACTCAATTGATTCTCTTTGTGATGTTCCAGTTGCCTCCCTTGCTGGCAGCTGGAAGGCCAGAAAAAAGCCAATATTCTGAAGCAAAAATGGTTGAAGAGCAAGGCGGTGCGATGACTCCTTGAAGCTGCCTATTTGTTATTTTCCCACATGAAAGGCATTAATCCCTTATTTGATGGGATGTGCCAAAATGAACTTTGTTTTGAAGGTATTTCTGAGCCAGCACAAAAGTGCTGGCCAGATAAACACAACACCAAAATTGGGATTCTTTTTTTTTTTTTAAAGTGTTTTTAAAGAATTAAGGATAACTGCTTTTGAATTAAGTGGTTTTAGGAGTCATGCCTCAGGAGGGAACTAGGTCGTTCAGAAACTCCAGTGGACTGCTGCCAGAAACAATTTCTTTTAAAAGCAGTACTTGTGTAAGTGAAATAAGAGCACAGAAATTCTTAGTCTTACACTTCCAAGTAGTCAGTTAAGTGAGATATCTGTTTAAGGAGCATCCTTACAATAAAAACACAGGTCCCTGGGGTACCATCAGAAAACTAGATATTCACTAACCTCCATATATAACTGTGTTTGTGTGAATGACAAATAGGAGAAAGCCTACACTTTTGAAGAAAAAAACACAGCTATACTGCAGAAATTTCTTTAAAGCTGTAAAGATAAAAAATCCATATTTTTTATGGATTCACCTACTCTTAAAGTCAAAGCCTAGAGGAATGTCTTTGGTGTTCAAAAAAATGGCCCAATATGTAACTTCCTCTCACTGCAGGATGGTAGGTTTCAGTACTGTGAACACTTCTAGTGCACAAAGCTAAGTAAAAGGTATTGCATATCTTTTTGTGGGGGGGGATTCATTCTTGATTCACATGGCAACTTAATTTATACCATCTTTGTTGTATGAAACAAATCAGACCAGCTGTTCAGTGTCAGAAACTAGAAAATGCAGCTTCTGAGATAATGGAGGCCAGTATCACTGCTGTAGTATGCCATTACTGGTCCTATGGGAAAACCCAGTCTATAGTAATGAAAAACAGTAGTTATGTGCACCATTTATTTTGAATTATTTTACAAGGAATACTCCAAAAGAAATATCCATGACACAAAACAGTGATGAAAAGTTGTACTTGTTTCTTGCCTATGATTATATTTGCTAAGGAGGAGAGCCACAGTGGTCCTTTATCCATTTTTCTGAGGTGACAGTGTCATCAGTGTGCCATGCATCAGTGAAGGATCACTGCTACTTGTAAAGTGTTTCAGATGTTCTCAGGGAAATGAGATATTATAGGATAAGGTGTTAATTCTATCTGATTTTGTTGTTATCTCTATAAAACCCAGAGGCAAATAGCATGGATCTTAGCAAATCACTCCCTGTCTATTAAGAATGGCATTTCAGGGTTTGGTAGAGCAGCAAATTAATACTGCATTCTGGATGACTGGTTGAAGAGGTCTTTAGTTTATCTGCTCATGGATTTTAAATTTTCAGTATTCAAGGATGCTGACAAACATTGTTTTCCCTGAAGCTACTCCTCTTTAATGTCATCTGTATAACCCAGTGTAGCATTGTGAAACAAATGTACCTCTTTTATATTCATAACATGTGTTTTTCTTTTGCTTACACTCTGTGTTCAGAATAACTAAGGTCCTGATCTATAACACAGCCTAATATCCATAGAAATTAATGGAGGTGAGGTATCTGTCTGCTTTGTGGTTCTCGATCTGGTTCCTTAAGTTTATGTTTAGCCTCGTGGAGATCAGCTGCTTGTTTGGGAAGGGATGGTTTTGTGTCTGTCAGAAGCAGTGATGCAGGCGAGAGAATTGGTATAGTCATGTAAGAAAACAGCGGGAAACTTCTGGCAGGTATCAGTCTCACAGGAAAAATTAAAAAGAGAGATGTCTAAGCATCGAGTGAAACCAGTTTCTCCCTTTTTCAGATTTTCCCCTAACCTTTATAACTCACTTGTTGCACGTCAAAGAGAAGCTCTTAGACATGAGCACAGACTTGGACTTCATCAAATGCCACTTAAAATCCCTGTGGATATTCAGGCAGAAGGTGGAACTTGTTGTTCAGGTGTTTCCAGAGGCTCTCACAGAAGACTCCCCTGGGCAGAACTGGACAGATATTTTCATCAGCTGAAGATACTTCTGATGAAAAACTGTGTAGGTGACACTAAGTACTGGCATTTATCTGGAAGCAGATCAGGCAAACAACCAGTGCCCCCAGTCCTTCCCCACACTACCAAGTCATGAAACATCTCTGTCTGCAGAAGTGATCCAGGAATATCTTTGTCAGAACCCCAATCCCAAAGTTCACCTGACTGCCCTGGCCTCCTCAGTATCTCACTAGTGCCGTGGATGGCAGATGAATCTCCCTCCATTTCCCTCTGGAAGCATATGCTGAACCTTTCATTAAGCTGTTTATGCCCTTGCTTATGATCAGAAGCAGAGATAGAGAAACTGAGCCCTTTAGCATGTGGGACCAGCAGGGCTAAACTCAGGAACATCTCACCCCTGCTTCTGGAGGTCGGTACCCCCTCTCTTCCTGTCTGGGTGCAGGGGAAGCACTGCCCTCTGATGTAGGAATTTCATCCAGCTGTAGCACCTCTTTCTGGAAGCACAGCTCCTTCCTTCAGTTATCTTTTTGGAACAAAGTCACCACCTCTGATCCTGAGGCCATATATATGCTTTAGATACTCCACAAGATCCCCTTCTATATTTAGAGATACCTTCACACTGATAGTCTGCAATTTATTTACCACACTGTGATTTTCAGAAGAGGATATCTTATCCTACATGGAAGAAGACCAGGAACAACATGTAAGAGTGGAAGAAAGTTTTGATTCAAAATTGTATTGTGTTCCACCATGAGGACCATCAGCACTTTTCTACATAGGTAAGATAATATTAAAGACACAGAAAAGATGACATTAAGTGTTACTGATTTCATTAGATCAGTCAAATAATTCTTCTAATTACGTGTACAAAAAATTTGGCCCCCACTTCAAGTGCTCTAAACTTTAGCAGAATAAAGCAAAGCCTGCTCTGGGCTGGCACTTCTGTTTAGATCATGCAGTGAATTATGCTTAGACAAAAAAACTGTATTAAAAAACTAAGTGGAACTTGACAAACTATCAAAAATGTTTTATGTGAAGAGAATGTAGAAAACGAGTAATATTTATGCATAGTTTAAACATATTTGCCAAATGCTGAGGAAATGGGAAATATTAATTAATAGTGTTTTTTTACGGCAGAAAATTAATTGAAATTATTCAAAGTCCAATTCTGTTCTTCATGTGCTGTGACTAATCTAACTGAGATGAATAGGCTACTTGTTGAAAAAGAAACTGCTCAGCATGACTAACTTCGGTGGAATCAAGCCCTCCATGAACACTATTAACCAGTTTTGAAATACAGTGCTTATTCTGTGTCCCTCTACTCAAAGACAGGAAATTTGATCCACTGCCTTATTTACTTCATTTCCAAGATGCCCAGAAAGGTGTCATTGTGAAATGTGCCAAGAAAAAAACCAGATAGCCATAAGGGGCACAAAAGTTATCCTTCCTTACAGGTGAAAACGACCACTGTTTGTACAAGCAGTGAATTCACACTCCCAATCTGTGTGCCTCGGGAAGGCAGGAGCTCTGCTGGGGTGTTATTGCTGCTGGAGGCTTAGCACCCTCAGTGTCAAAGTGATGTATTGGCTTTTCCAGTGCCAACCAAAGGCAGATAACATAAAAACACAGCTCAAGACCATCCCCTGGATTTCTCAGGGCGCTCATGTTCTGCAGCCATCTGCTGTACAGAGCCAGTGCTCTCAGTGGTGCTCATTATGAGACATGGGTTTAAAGCATTTAACATAACCACAGTCTGACAGACAGAGAAATGTTTATCCCCGTAGGGAAGATATCAACAAAAAGCACATCTGGATGCAAAGCAAAGCTTCTGGATCCCTTCCTTGTGGCCTGACTCCACAAATGTTGAAGTCTTTTTTTTTTTTTTTTTTCCCTTTAGGAGGACTTTATGGTTTTTATTCAGAGATGTGTTAACACAAAAAGATCAGAGAGTAGAGGTGGCATCCCACATGTCCCGCTGGCAGATCTCTGGATTTCCCCAAAAGGAAATCCTAGTACTGTTTCTGAGTCCTGCTTTTTGTTTTCTGAGTCCTGTGTAGGCAGTTCTGCCAACCTCTAAGCAGAGAAGAGACATCTGGCCACAAGTGCCCAGGCCTATTGAGTTGGTGCAGTTTCTAGATAATTACTGGTTTTCTCTCTGCATCTGACCTAACATAAGAACTTTTTCCTTGGTTCTAATATTGTGAGACTGCTATTGATTAAGCTTTTCTAATTTATTCAGTTTTAGTCTTTACATAACAAGCTCTTATAAATATAAGACTACAGACTTGCTGACAATCCACTCTTCAGCATGTCTGCTAATGATGCTGTGGATTCATGGGAAGATGGAAAACACAGGATAGGACGTCAAAATGTTCTGTGTTCAATGTCCCATGTTTTACCACCTTAATGATAAAATGTTCTGCACTGCTGGCTAGAACATGATGACCAGTGTCCTGCTGCCTACACTGGTCCTCTGCCAGAGTTTGGGCTTTGCTCTCACCCTGACCTTGCTGATACTGCCATCACATGAAAGGAAAGGCCTGAGATGTAACATAATAGAGCACAAATTGTCTAAAGCTGTGAAAACCATTTTATAGTTCTAGCCTCCTGCATACATAAGGCCTTAACTGAGTGCATCAAGTCCCAGTCAAGGTTGTGTGCTCCTCCAGAAGTCCTAAGTATGTGCAAGATAACAGAGAAAGAAATGTCTCGTCGTGCAAGACAGGACAGAAAGGCAGGCATGTAATTTATGCTGTGATCTGGGATCCTGTGAACATCTGTGGAGAGGACCACCCCAAGGATGAGTCATCCCACCTACTTCAGACACCTTTCCTAGGAGTGGTGAGTCACACTGACAGTGCCTGATCTCCCTGCATTGATTGCAGAGGAGTTGGGAGGCAGCCGACACACAGCAGCCGCCCAGCTTCTCCCTCCCTGGAGTGAGGTGAGTTCTGCCTCTGCTGATGGGTGACTTCACCTTGTCTGTGGTGGTGGCAAGCGAAGAATAACAACTCTGCCCTTCCCTGTTTAATATATGGAGATAAGGTAGTTGCTGGAAGCCATTTCTGGAATGAGGTGCAGAACCTCCTCAACTTAGGTTAACTTTGTACTTTTCAGGCCTTTCTCTCTTTTGCAGAGAGGACCATGACATTTGCAGTCCCTCAGTTACTATCTCCCATCAGAAATGGGTAGTTCTGCCTTTAAACCCATACGGTTGGCATAATGATTAATGAGATTTGAATTAAACGATGGTACAGAGGCTGAAATAGTTCCTTGGGCAACCTCTTTTTTTCATTTGACTTCTGTTCACAATTTATATACAAATTTGAATCACTTCACTTCTCTAAGCCTGTGCTGTTCATCTTTGAGAGCTACCTATAGAAGTGTTAGTCAAGCTGAAAGCATTTATAGGAGAGACCTGCTCTTTACTGGGGCCTTCTAAGTCCTTTCTGAATTGCTGATGTCTGCCAAGCAGAGGCAGAGGCCTTATTGCTGGGCCCATGGTGTTTCCTCATCCTGGTTCCCACCATATTCACTGGGCTAGCAGGGGCCATGTGGTACATGAATCATGTTCTGGTTTTATGCAGACTTTCCCATTTCATTTATGTGCTACTTATATGGTCCCTGCCTAAACCTAGCATTACATCCACATGTCTTTACAGAGTCAATGGGTTCATTTAGGACCCTGCAATGTGTAGATTTTTTTCCCGTTTAGCAGGTGCTTTCTTTCGTTTATCTGCCTTGCATTTCCTGTGCCTTGAGTTGCCCTTCAACTAGATTATCTTTTAGGTTCTTCAAAGCTTTTCAACACTATGGTCAAAAATCTACTAATTTGAATATATTTTTTGACATCTGTGGATGTTTTTTACCTGATCTTCATCTTCCAGAAGTCACCAAAAGTCATAAAGTCTGAGTTCCAGAAAATTCAGTTGCATGGATGATAGGAAGAATGCTTCTCATCCAGTGTGGATAATATGGACATGATCTTTCAACTGTGGTAATAGTGTTCTCATTCTGAAACCCTAATTCAGGTCAGATCTGTTACTACCATATAGGTTGTGGTACAACAACTTGTTTTCTTCATAAGGAGCTTTAAGGAAAAGGGGCCTGAAATGAACATTTTCCTTCACTACCCACCTCTCAGTTTGGACATACTCTTGTGTTGACTTGAAGGTCATGTTCCAGCTTCAAAATCGTTTTCCATTACTCTGACAGGTTAGAATATGAAGCCTTGAGCAGAGAAGAACGGAGTCTGGGGAATAACTGCACCAGAAGCTCTGGGGGAATATCCTACCAAGCCAAATTTCTTGTGGTTAAGGAATGCCTCCAAAGCCACATACCCCATGTTGCAGTTTCTCTTTGGAACAAATTACAATCCCTTTAGCTAAACATTAATATTTTAAGCACGAGTTTTATTCTGAAATGCATTTTTAAAAATCAGTTAAAATTCTATTAACTATAACTCTTACAGTTAATTTAAATAGCTTGTTTGATTGATGGATGGCATATGTTTGTCAGACCAGTAAACTGCACTGAACTGTAACCCAGGAATCAGATGGTTAATTATTGCAGTTCTATACAAGAATTGATTGGGAAACCAGGTGCTCGCTGTGTACACATTATGTAGAAGTTTCTGAGAACAAGGTGGCTCTGTAAGATTGTTGTTCTAACTTGAAACTATGTTGAAGTTATTAGAGTGGAAAGAGAGTGGCATGAAGAACATCTTAAGAGGGCAAAAAGATTATTAGTGTCTGGGCTGCTAGGTTGCTGTTTTGAGCGCTAAGGAAGTTTCCTTTTTCTCTCCCCTGTGTTTAAGTAAGTATGAAACACCTGTGAAACACTTTTTCTGAGCTGCCAGTACTTAGACAAATCTTTCACATATCAAACCTTACTGTATCCTATTGATTATTTCCTATAAGCCTTTCCTTGTACATCTCAGTAACTGAATGCCATTGTCTGAAGGGAAGCTACCTGATTCATCATTAAGTCTTTAATTTTCCAACAAAGTTGCCATGGCTGCCATATTTCCCAATAAGTTCCTCATTCCTAATATCTTGTTAATGAAATTTGTTGAGCTTCCAGTGCCCATGAAATCAGGAACTATAAAAAATAACCAGAAATCATGCTAGGATCTGTCACTTGCTATTCTTCTGTTTTCCAAGCTTGTCATCCAGTTAGGGAACATAAGATACACTGTGTGACTAGTCCAATACCAGTAACAGACAGCAATCTTGTCAAAATGAACATTTGCAGACAACCCACAGCATTTTTTTTTCTCAAGTGTTTGAGAACACTTACAAATAACAATTACATTCAGGAAAGCCAGAGAGTACCATTCAAACCAATGAAGCCTGAACTTATATTTTTGACTCGGTATTATTTCGTATTCTGAGAGTGATGTGTGCATCTTTATTGCATCTGGATTAACCAGAGAGAAAAGAGAATGCAGAGAGCCAGACTGCCCTAAGAAAGCAGTACTCTGGTTGGCAAAAAAGTTTAAAAAATTTAAAAATCCTATGTCTAAAATCTCCTACTAAAATCTGGCCCTCCATCATGATCCATTAGCAAGACTTGCATGCTTTGAAGATAGAGCTTTGCTGATGAATGCTGGGTGTTTGAAAAACCTGACTGCAGATAATTTGCTTAATATTGTACAAAGACAGGAATGAAAACTACATCTCCACAAACCTAACTGGCAGCCAAGGAACACAAGTCCCTTCTTGCATCCCAGCAGTACTACGGCTCAGCTTGACTCCAGAAGGACTGGTGATCATCCAGCTGAAATGCAGTACAAACATCAGGATTAGCTTGAGAAAAAATGGTGACATTTCAGTCCTCAGGTGGTCAGTGGGCTGGAAAAGGCTGCCTCAGAAGGAGGAGAAAGCAGGTTCCCTACAGTCCTGGCAGCAATGCAGAACTCCAACTCAAAGCCTCAAGGTGTTAGTGCAGGCTCAGCTGCAAAAGGGTGTCCTGCATGGAAAAATGGAGTCCCCAGAGGTGTGCACTGAACATGCTCACAGAACTCCAGCAGAGTGAGTACATATTAATGATAAACACAATGCTCATATTTCACTGTCAAAAAACCCAGAGGAAATGTGTATGAGGCACTTAATGCCATCAGCAACCTGCTCCCAGTCTGGAGATGGGTGCAAGATTTAAAAGCCCACATCCTGAACTCACAGCCCTTCTGTACAGTTCTGGTTTTCCTCTTTGCTTTCTTTCATGCTGGCAGCTTCTGCAGCAGACAGTTGCCTCTGCAGGGCCCAGCAGGGAGCACCAACCCTCTGAGTGGGCATGTGTCGTGTGGGGCTGTGTGGGGCACAGGGGACAAACCCCAGCAGGCTGAGTGGAACAGCATTTACTTTGCCTTGCTGTGCTCACCTGGGTGAAGGTACCAGCAACAGCTTTACTCCATTCATGCCTCTGGCTTGGAAACTTGGAAACTCTTGATGCCAGGCCATGATGCTCCAAGGCTGGGCACTCTGTCCTTGCAGGACTCTAACATATGCAGTACAGACCACCTGGAGGTAGGAAAGAAGGGTCCACCAAGCAGGATCTACAGAATAATGTGCCAAGCAGGGATGTCTCAATGGTGGTCTGCAGGAAACATGTGAGACAGCTCTTGGGGCTGGATTGTGCCCATTATCAGAATTTGAGGTAGATATGAATCCTGCACTCAGGATTTGCTGCCCTTATCTCCCTCTTCCCCTTGAAGTTACATCCCAAAACCTTTATTCCAAACCTAGACAAGGGGAAGTACCAGGCCATTCACAATGGAAGGGATGCCTTGCCAATGGAATGCATTTTCCAGTGGAATGCAAGCCCCTCTTGAAGGGAATTTGAATCCCCATTTGCTACAAGAACCCTTTGCCAACTGGGCTATCAGCTCTTACCATTGGAGGGAGAGTTAGTGCTCCCAAACTCCTATTTTGCATAGTGAAATCAAGCACCCACTGGTCTAATAAACAGGAAAAGAAAAACGGACACAGCTGTGCCTGGTGCTCAGGCACGTACCTCCCTGCCTCACTGCAGGTTTGTGGGGCCAGCCTGCCTGCCACCATTTAGAAGGCTTCTCAGAAGAAGCTGCCTCCCCTTGCCCTGGGCAATGCCAGCCTCCCAGGAGATACCTTTTTCCCAGGAGGCTGCCTGTCTTTCTGACACCTCTCATCACCTCCCCTCCCTTTCTGTTTGTGCTGCAGTGGGTGTCTGTGGGGAAGCCTCAAGGACTTCCACACATGCTGTCTCCAGCTATTAGGCTTCAGGGTGAACAGTTGTCACCTGCAGCCCCTTGGGTTCAGTCACCTGCCTTACCAAATGCCAATAGACATTTAGGTCAATTGATTGCACAGGCTTGCAGAGTTGGGTTTCTGAGGGCTGGGTCACCAACAGCAGCTCCTTGAGAGCCAGAGACAGGAACTGCCTCCTAGAACATAGCACCACCAAAAGCTCTCTCCCTGGAGACCTGAGAGAGCAGTTTGAGGCCAAGCTCGTAGGCAGGAGGTCTGGATAAAACCCATCTTATTTCTTGTTCATGGGTGTAGCTAGTTACATAATAGAAAATAGGTTAATTATGGCCTAGATTTACCCTGGCATAAAAGCAGGTGGAAGCAGTTATATCAAGAGTGATCTCTGGAAGAGGAGGCAGCAAAGATGATGCACCCTTATGGGAGGGTATGGGGTTGTAGTCGCTGTGTGTCCTGCTTTGCAAGGAGAAGGTTGACAAAGGACAAGTTTGCTGATTCAAAGAGAAGCCCGAGGAGACTATGCAGGGCCTGGATTCTGAGTCAGACTAACCATTGGCAGCTTCTGGAAGCAGGAGCCCTCTCACAGCAGAAACCAGAGGAGTAAGGTCTTTGAGGACTGGATGTGACCATCAGGTAGCAAGAGGAAAGGTGCAAAGCTGGCAACATTGTAATGTGGGATTACTGTATTGCAAATGAATCTTCCTCCTGGGGCAGAGAAGTCCATGGAGAAAAATATGCTGGGACTGTATTTCCCTTTCAAACTATGAGGAGAGCAGAGCTGCTCTTGTCCCCAGGGCTTGATCCCACCAGGTACCCTGGTGAGGAGTGTTGAAGCACCTTTTCTCAAACCATTTGTAATGATGGTTTGTTTTCTTGCCCATTTCTTTAACATTCTGTCAGGGTTGCTAATGTTGTACCTCTGGTTGCTCAGTCTCTATTTGCCACATGGATGAGGTAAAGCATGAGGTAAAGCCCCTTGTGAGTGTGCATTGAGAAATGCTCAGGAAGGCACCTCTTCTAGCATTGAAATGCCAAACATCAGTGCAGGGCTGCATCTAAACTCAGTGAGTAATGATAATAGGAAAGAAAATCACTAACAGTGTGTGAGCTGACAGCTGAGACCATGGGACTATCTCCTCATCCTGAGGCTCTGGAGGAAGACTCAGTAGGCAAGCTGTAGATTTAGGAGTCTCTACTTCAGGAGAGCAGATTTGGGCTTGTTTAGGGAATTGTTAGGCGGAATAAACTTGGAAACCAGTGTGAATAATGTGCCAAGAATCTGGCTAACTTTTAAAGGAAACACCAAGAGCTGAGAAATATAAGTTCCTGTTGGGTAGTCAGACCAAGGGTTTCAAGGGAAAAACTGCTTGCCTAAACAAGGAGCTTCTCAATGATAGAATGTTTTGTATTGGAAAGAACTGTAAAGACCTAGAGTTAGTGGCAGTTCTGCTTGAACAGGTGACTGGACAGAAGACCTCTTGAGATCCCTTCCAACTTTGTCTTTTTTTTTTTTTTTTTTTTTTTTTTAATTAGACTTGCTTGTGAAAGAAATGAAGGTGGACTGCTTTCTAACCCAAAGTAACTGCCACAACCCATGGCCAGGTGCAGCATACTCATGCAGAAAGCCTGAGGTTAGCTGTGGCATGTGGACCCATGCAAGCCAATTGTTTCTCCATCTGGGTGGGAACAGGCAGTAGTCACAGGACAGGTTGATGGGTGCTAGCCATGAGAAATCTGGAAGCCACATTGACCCAGCAGGGCCTCAGCCACCTGGCAGAGAATGGCTGTGGTGTGGAGGTGACCACAGGCCTGGACAACAAGGAGCTGCACAGGAAGCATCACTGGCGGGGTGGCTTTGGGGTAACATGGCCAAAAATGGGATGTGTGGTAGTTGTGGGCATGGTAAACTTGACATCCCTCTCAAAACTACGCCATTCCAAAACAAGGTCTTTATCCTCTTCTGATTGCTGAGCCTCCAGCAAGGCCATGCTGTTTTGCTGGGAGCCAAAAGATTTAACTTGACCAGGTTAGTCCCATTCCTTCCCCTTACCTGGCCTGATTTTGTAGATTTGCTATGCCTTTGTTGCCTCTGTTCTTGTTGTTCCTTCTCTCTCCCTGTTTTTGCCTTATTTTGGCTGCAGCAGCCACAGTTGTTCATTTTATTCACTTGCCACATACAGGGAAGGTGCCAGGAGGAGCTGGGGAAAGGGGAACTGTGGCAGAGTGTGTAAGCGTGCGTATCCGTGTGTGTGTGTGAGCACACCTCCAGGGCACGACCAGAAGCAGGCTGGTCCTCCTTGGCTGCCTCTCCTCAGAAAGAGGAGGAAAAAGTGCCAAATATCATCTCAGCAAGGGAGCTGCTAGTCAGGGAGCTGGAAATCTTCCCTCTCTTCAGAGCTCTGCAGAATGTAAGAGTCTTATTCAAGTTTTTCACGGCTCCCCTGCATCTTCAGAGAGCTGAAGTAATTTTTCCCAGAAAGTGTGATGCTCATTAGGATGGCAAATGAGGCAGGAAACTTGCCAGGTATTTTAAGACAGACCACAACCAGATGGACTGGATCCAGCTGCCAGGTTCCTCCAGAGAAAACATGCTGAACTCCACCAAGACTGTTAGGTGAGGTAGGATTACCTCCTTTGCAGAGCCCTCCTATACCACACTGGGATCATCCATGGATAATCTTAATTTAGGGTCTGGACACTGTAATTTTAAAACTGTGAGAAAATCTTCATTCTGAATGCCATCAGGAAATAAGAGATGTCATTTTCTCCACTTGGGGAGCCTTTACAATCTTTCTCTATAATAAAGAACTAAAAAAACTAAAAAAAGCAAGACAGCTTTGCATGGACAGATAATATAAGTGCTTTCCTCACATAAGCCATCTTGATTTATGTGCCATAAATCAAATGTGGAAGCTCAAGTCTTTGACTAGGACTTCTGCACTGGTGGGATTCATCATGAGAATTTGCCCATGCAAGAAAACCTCATGGCTTAGTAGTAATTTTTATTTCTGTTTAATCAGAGACAAGCAAATCTGGGCTCAAGGTTGGCCTGGTCTTCCTGTTCTATGTTAGTATGCACTGTGAAATTATTTGGATTTGACTAGTTTGGATAATGTCATCTTACATAAAAAATCCTTCAAAACCAGGATGAAGTCTGCATGAGACCTCTGTAGCTGGTGCTGTGGGTGGCAGACAGGCAGCACTCATGCTGAGGCCTGGACACCACAAGACAGCATTTGAGATCCTCTCTTAATACTCTTTTAAATGTGTAAAAGCAAATGTTGTACTATTCATCTGCATGGTTCCTTAAGGAGGTGACTTTATATGTGGTCTTAACTACATGGAAATGGCATTTCAAAATTTATAAGAAATTTATTTATTTATTTATTTCCAGGAAGAACCTGTCTCTTTAAATATCATATTTCTGGGATGCTAAGGCAGGAAGAATGACACAGGAGTTACGGATAGTTATTGTTTTGCGACTGCAGAGTACTGGAGAGTAAGAGCTGCTTGTGACTCCGCCTGAGGAGTGAATTAAACACAGGAATATAAAACTTGCTGTGAAGGTATCTTGCCTTTAAGATCTTTTCATCCTTTTTTGCTTTTAACAAAAACAACCCCTGCCTTGCAAAGAACTGAATTACTCATTCCAGACTGACAGATTGCCTTCCCATTTCTGCTCTATTCTGAGCAGTTGCATTTTTCAGCTGATACCTGGAAAGAACATAGTCTCTTAAGAGGCTGCATAGGATGGTAAGAAAATACCTGCCTAGATGAGTCACTGGGGAACAAAAAAGGAGAATGAAAGCTGGAAGCATTATGTTGCAGAAGTGTTACAGGCAAAAGAAGAAAATCAGCCCAAAGTTACTGTATCCAAGATCTGCAGTTTAACAAGAAAAACATTAATTTTTTTAATAAAACAAAACCCATTGGAACAATAGAGAAATCATGGAGGGAATTTAACTCCAAAGAGTTATCAAGCTACGGTTATCACCTTGGAGGCTCAGGTTAGCTTCTCTGGAGGTCAGGTATGCATGTTCCATGCAGCTCTTCCTAGTTGTATGGGTGGGGTAACAGTGTAAAAGAGACGGCTGGTGGTAAGTACATGTCTGTGGATGCATCACATGTGTGTGTGTAGCACTGCCAACCAGCTTCTGAGACCACCAGCAAAGGATCTTTCAATGTAAAATTCAGTGATTTTATTCCTCAGAGCTGCCAACCAGAGTCTGAAGCGTGACTGTTTATGTGACACAGGTCAGTGCTCCTGTCATGCCACAGGGCAGCCCCAGCTCTGGCTGTTCTGGGGTTGCCACTGGGCTGTGCTTTGGGGTTCCTGCTCATGCCACCCAGCATCCTGTTCCCCAGCCATGGTCAGACCTGGATGGCAACACTTGAAACAGATTGACCCAAGCTCTATCAAGCTGTAAGAGAGAAACAAAATACCACTTACAGCAAGGTCAAAACACTTGTCCTCCTTACCTGCTAATAGGGTGGAAAAATAATTAACCAGGGGCAGAGTGCTGACCAGCATGAGGGGAACTGGGCAGATCACTGCTATGCAAGCCAATATTCTCCATGTGTGCACCCCTGTGTTTGTTCACACTGTTTTAAAAGGTATCTTTGCAACCATAAGGTGTTTTCCCATACCTTTTTAATTAGGTTAAATGAGCCTCAAGAGAAAGCAGAAGGTCTTGAAAAGGACACAGACTCACCCAGTGGCCTGGTCTATCTCAGGTGTTCCTAAAATGACAGAGAGCTCTAAGTCTCCTGGATTGTCTGTGCTGCTTTAAAATCACCTTTTCTGAGTTACACAGCTGATTCTCACAGGAGATACCCATGGCTTTGTGGGTCTCTCATAGCCAGAGCTGTAATTTTTGCACTCAGTAGTTGTTTAAAATAAGTAACTCAAGAGGCCATATCATTAACCACCAGCTGTAATTAGCAACCTTTAATGGCCCTTTGTCCCCATTCACAGTGTCCCAGAGCTGCTGGATGGTGGTTGGTCACAAGCACGAGTAATCCACTTGCAGCAACAGTCTTGGCAGTAGTGAAACTATGGAAGTTCCATCCCAGAGTCTGATACATGTCTCTCCAGACTGGGTGTGAGCTTCCTACAGTGTGGCTTTCCAGGATCCTGGGGTGTCTGGCTCAGTAGCCAGAGGCTGTGTAGCACACTGTGCTAGCCTGGCCTTGCCATAGGGTGGAGATACAGTTTTCCATAACCACACTGGTTTGAAGCTATTTGTCATAATTTGAATAAGAAGAAATTTTGTTGGTGTTCCCAGGTAGATCAGGAGTAAAAAATGAACATCCTCCAGATGTCCTCAGGTTCAGCCTTGTCTTGTCTCCAATGCTGTACTAAAGCATGAGTAGACAGTGACCTGAAGACCATCTCATTACAGGCATGTGGGATGCATCATGACAACAGCTGCCTGCACTTATTACTGTCTGCCCTCTTTTGCACTTCCCAGTTCCATTTGCTCTTCAGTCTCAACTTCTGAGTTTTACATGTGGTTTTAGTTTAGGTTTATTCTGATGTGAAATACCAGTAGAGCTTCACTGGGAATGAACAATGAAAACCCTGATAGATGCTTGGGCAAAATTCCTGTGGGGATCAAAGCCCTGGCTATACCTGGATAAGGCCTTAGGCCTGTGTTTGCATTACAGCCATCCCTGCCAGGGTTGCAGCCGGCAGTTGTACAGGATTTCAGCTAAGATGGGCAGCAATATAATAAAATATCATATAGCAAGATGTCCCTGCTCATTGCAGGGGCTCGACTAGATGACTTTCCAACTCAAACTATTCTATTTTATGATCCTATGATAATCAAGGCCTTTCTCAACATGCAGACTAATGTGGAGAAATAGAGTCGTGGGATTTCTTCACACACATTGGGGAGGGTGTTGGATGCCACTGGGGGAGCACGAGACACTGCTACTGGAGAAGCAAGGCAGAGGAGGTGAACACACAGGCAGGAGCAGTGGTCTGTAGGAGCTGAGGGAGCTGGGGCACAAAGCCTCTCACTTGGTGCTCCCAAGGGAAGCAGCTCTGTCCTATGGGCCCCTTCCATGGCCAGGGATGCAGCAGGGCCAGCAGCTGGTGCGACAGCTGCACCACAGCTGCCCCACTCTGCACCTTGGTTTCTCCCATGAACAGAAGAAACCTCTGGACACTGAAATACCACCTAATGCTCAAGCTATGGGACTGGTTTTACTTATACTGGAGCAAATCAGCTGCTTTTATTGCAGGTCCTTCTGACTTTGCCTGTGTAGGAGTAAAGAAAATTGCTGCTTGACTTTTTCCTGTGGAGCCTGCAGTGTGATGGGATATATTTAATCTGAACAGGCTGGCTGATGCAGCCCTTTGAATCAGGTTTGGCTTTGATTAAGTTCTAGCACATGTTTGGGGCCAGCAGATTCTTTTCACAATAGCACTTTATGGCTCTGCACTTTAGGACTCTCTCAGGGCATGGTGTATTTGCCAGCACGGGCAGCCTCAGGCCTGTTCAGTGCTCTCCTGCCTGGTGTCTGGGGCTGTGCTGGAGCAGAAGGCACTGGGGGAAGCACTCTCATGCAGGAGGCAGAGGCTGTTGCTGTGCAGTCTGCAGAATTCCCACGGAGATAGTGCTTGGCATGTATGTGAAGTTCACCTCCACACACCATCAGGAGCACCTCTTATCTTGCTACTCAGTCTGCAAAACTACTTATATTTGAGCGGACTGATTATAATACAAATAGAGTGACCAGGGAGACTTCTCAGGGCCCTGGGAGCATGGGTACCTTGCTTTATTCCAGCTACAGGCTGCTTTATGATTGTCTTCAGGAAACTTGTCCTTTTAAATGGGCATATTTGTTTGGTTTTGAAGTGGAGGTGACTTATGCAATCAAGGTCAAGCAGTCTCAGATGAATTTCTGGTTACTTTTACAGAAGAAAAGTTGCTTTGTAAGGCATGTGACCCCAGCAGCAAGCTATCTCTTGATGCAGAAGTTGTTTGTCCTCCCTCTCAGAGTGAGCAACCTGGAGTGAATGATAACGAATAGATGCTTATCCTGAAATGACTGTGAACTGCAGTGGCAGGAGCCAAAATGGGACTTCAGATGAGAGGTGGATGGAGGAAAGAAGAGGGGATGGGCTTGGCAGATCACCAGTGATCCTGAGGCCTTGGGTGGTTGAGTCCCCATGCCAAATCCAGCACAAGCATCAGCAGCTCTGAGTAATGATTTGTGGTGAATCTGGTGGTGTGGATTTCAAGGAATAGGAGCTCCAGCTTCCCAGCAACATGCACAAGCTCTGCCCTTTGTTTTTGCCAGCTCAGCAGAGAGACACAGAGCAGAAGCCTGGAGAGCAAGACTGGTATTTGTACAATCATTATTGGAGGGATAGGTAGGGAAACAGGATGGTGAGGGATGACCTGTTCAAAGCATTTTTGCAGGGACTTAGATTTCTGAGAATCTGCACCTGTGTCTTACACACCACACTGCCTATTTGAATAGCACCCTTTAGGAGCCAAACCTCTTGTGTATCAACCATTAGTATTTAACCTGGAAGCAAATTAAAAAGCAAAGTATAGTCTCATGGCAGGATAGGCATGGGCCATCCACAGGCTCCCAGGTCCTGGAACCTAGCAGTTTACAGCACAGTTTTAATTGGCCTGAAAAAAATTGTGTATAGTTCAAATATCCTAATTGTTTGCAAGACTGGGGAAATACTGTTTACATGCTATTTACCAGATCGATACCTATGAGAGTTACCACAATCTGAGTATTAATTAATTGTAAGGTGCAGGAGCTATGGGACAGGTGAAGCCTGTGAGACTGATTAAGCCCTTCTCCATGACAGTAGCAGTAGCAGATAGAAAAAAATAAGGACTCTGACAGAAGAATTTGATGAATCCATCAAGCAGCATAATCAATCTGCTGAGAAATGAGCAAGCAGCCAGTGTGATGTGGGGATGGTGCCACTGGGAAGGCGAGGGGACAGCACAGTGCCTGTTGGCATGACCTGAGGTGTCAGCAGTTTGCCAGTTGCTCGGGGAGCCTGTCCCTCTCAGGGCAGCCTGCAGCACGATGCAGCTGCCCAGCAGCCTGGTGCCTGCCAGCTTTCCCAATGGCAGCCTGTAGTGTCAGGGCATTTGATGACAAAGCCAACTGAGGACTAGCCACAGGTCATCTTCCTGGGGTGCTCTGGGTGTTTTCTATCGGGCAACAAAGGAAGGTTGTGTTGAAGGATTGTTCAGACATACTTCAAGCAGGCTGCTACAGGATTATGTTTTCCTTTAAAGACAGAAGAGAGAGAGGAGTCAGAATTCCCTAGTATGTGTATTGAACTTCAAAGCAAGAGATCATGGTGCACTTCTGTGAAACCTACAGTTCTGTGCTCTGCCCATGCACTGTTTGCCAGCAGTGGGAATGGACATGTGGTGATTGACTCAGCCCCAGAGCTGGGCACAGTGCTAGTGGCCCACCTGTGATACTGATTTCCACACAAGGAAATCACAAGGCACAATAAAACCTGTTTATTTTAGCAGAATTGAAAATCAATATTTTCTATGTACCTCAACAGTCAGGCAGCAGTTGAGTTGAATAGTTATTTTCAGCACTATCAGAAGGCCTTGCTCTCCATTTTAGACAAAGCTGCACCTCCCAGCAAACACCTGGGCAGGTGTGTTTTGAAAAGGTCCTTGATGCAGCTCCTGCAATAAGCACAGCCAAGCTATCCATGAGTTAGTATATTGGAGAGACAAACCAGCAGAACAGGAATAATCCAAATCTAACCCAGCACCATCTGCCACACGAGGCACTGCGGCTGTATACAAAAACCTCATTAGTACCTGTTGAGAGGGAGGCTGGGCCCACAAATAATCTATTTGCAATACAAAGTGTGTGTGATGCTGTCAGCATACATGTGGCTCATGAAAAGGGGAAACTTGTCACCAGCAGCAGCTTGCAAAGCCTGCAGGAGAACCACAGGGCAGGTGAGGCACCTCCTGGGGGTGCAGAGATTCCAGAAACCAGCCTGGGAAAGCCTGGTGGTCATAACCTACAGCAGGGGAAGACAACACCCAGATAGGCTTAGTTTCTGTCCTGTAGGCCCATGTTGGTCAGGGTGAAGGCCAAAAGCAGTGAAACCATGAGGAACTATAATAAAAGCAGGTACGTTCATCTCCCTTGCCCCAGGCTGGCAGCTGCCAGGGACTTGGGGCCAAGCCTGAGTACCACTGACTGTACTACACCCACTGAGCTGCTCACAGTGGCGCCTGCCATGGCCCCAACAGGTCCTGCCAAATCCACCTTTGTCTCTGGTGCCCAAGGTGTGGCAGCGTCCAGCACCTGCTGTGCCAGTGATGCTTCCAGCACCAGGAGTGGGCAAGGAGTGATGTGACATTGGCAGAGGGTGTGTCACTTTAGCTGTCTACTCCCTCAGGTCCCTGTGCCTGGCATCTCCATGTGGACACAGTCCTGGGGTTCTGCTGTCCTCTTGGGCAAGGGGCATTTGGGGCCCAGGTGCCATTCTGGATGGGGTGGGGGGTGTGCAACAAGGGTGGTGGAGCTGCTCTGGGTGCTGCAGGGACAGGAGAGCCTCTCCCTGGCTCTCATCCTCCTCCCTTCCCTCCTGCTCACAGCTTGCCAGCAGCCAGCCCAGGGACTTGGAGGCAGGATTTGTCCCTTGGAGGTGCAAGGCCAGGGCTTGGGCTCTGCCAACTGCCATGAAAAGACTGTCAGGCTTGGGGGGAAAGATCTGCATCCAGGGTCAGCTCCTGCTCCCAACTGTGGCAAAGACAAGCTTGTGATCTACAGTGGGCACTTGTACGAGGCCAAAACTTGTTAACATTATTACTTTTTTATAGTTTTATTTTTAGCTGAGCATTTATGTTTGTGTGATCTCTCCTGCTGGGCAGCTCTGTCTCCTCAGGGAGGTCTACAGGCAGGCATGGCACAGTGAAATCCCAGCTCAGGGGGAGACAACACTGGGTGGTGGGTGGGGTCAGGAAGACTGGAGGGGGAGAGGATGGCAACTGAGACTTCAGAGCAGATACAATCCAGATCTATCTATCTATATATATAAAGTAATTAAACAGAGGGAGGCAGAATTAAAAGGTCACTTCGGGGCTGCCACGTGGTAGCATCTTTAAAGCTATCATGCAGTGCAGCCTGGTGTAAGGGCACAAATCTATTATGGGTTATTGCATTACAAGCTCCCTCATTTTCTTTCTCCAGACGGTGAAATACAAGGGTCTAAAACAGAAAACCAGTTTTCCAAATGCAAGGCCCTGTGAAAGGAGAGAGTGAAGGCACAGTGCTGCAGCAGCCACCTGGCTGTGTAACCCAGGGGAGAGGGTTACATGCTTCCTTGACTTTGCTCCTTGCCTCAGGGACCCTGCCTGTCCCCAGGGCTTCTCCTGGGAGGAAGAAGCCATGGAACAGGGCCATAATTGTTTTCTTTTTAAAGGATTTAGTCCAAAGGAGAACTGGATTGTGTCTTCTGCTGCTCGTTAATTACCTGGGATGCTGGCTGCCTCCCTCCCCTGCCCTTGGCTTTTGCATTCTTCTCTCTCATGATCCCATTGTGGCATTGCATCCTCCAACACTCTCTGACACCCAAGGCTGCACCTTGCTCACTGAATTTCCTGCTCTCATACATTTCATCTTCCCTTTCCCAGCGCAGCCTCTTGAAAAGTTACTTCTCAGTTCAGCTACCACCTTTGCTTCTCTAGATATCTTGTTCTGTTTCATCTGTTTCCTTTTGCTTTGTGTTCTCTTGCTTGTTGGTTGGGTCAATCACAAGCCAAGAAGTGGCAAGGCCATTTTATCATGCTCATGTGAGCAACTGGAACCTTCCTGGTAACATAGGACACTGTGTTTGTCTGAGGAAGGAGTAGGAATTCAAACATTCCAGCTGTTTCTGTCCTTTGAAAGTCCTAAGTCTGCTGTCCCTTTTTAGAGCCTGGAGCAGTTCTTTGTTGGTGCAGTTTCTCTGCTTCTCAGCTCACTCTGTTTTGAAGCTAGATGGTTTCAAGAATTATAGCTGGAAAGCATTGGAACAGCCAGGCATACTTTGCCTCTCCTCACAATTACATTGCTTGCACACTTAGAATGATTTAGTTCATTTAGCATTTTGAATTAAATACAATTTTAGGAGCACAGGGGGATACATTAGTCTGAATTATTTCCTGCCAAACAATTCTGCCGTGAAGACTGCCAAGGCTGCTTGAGGTGTGCCGGGGGCAGAAAGCTCTCTCCACCACAGCTCCAGGATCCACATCTTTAGCCCTGGAGAAGGAGTTTCTATGGAGACATTGGGAGTAAACAAATGTATGGCTTCCCCAGTGTGTGCAGGCACTGCAGCCCTGCAGCGCAGCCCTGCCTTTGGCAGGGGCTGATATCTATGAACCCCACCCAGCCTGTGCCCCCTGCCAGCCCATGGCCCTGCTGCCAGCACTGCTGCCTTGCACCTTAAAGGATAGCAGGTAGGAGCAATAATTCCCAGTATTTTAGCTAGGGGATGAATTTTGAGGGGTCCCAGCATGGTACCATGCTCTCCTGGCACAGCAAATAAAACTCTCATTAAATGTTTGTGTACATATAGCCAGGGAGAGCCACAAAATCCTATGCAAAAGGAGAGCAGTGGTTTAATGTTTGTTCCCAGGGTGCCTCCAGGCTCTGTACCCCTCTCCTGCACCTCCCCAGGCTGCAGTGCCCATGGCTGGAGACCTGCACCCCACGTGACAGTGCTGAGCATCCCTGGTCACCAATCCCCAGGTCTGCAGGGAATTAAAGCCCCTGAGCCTAGAACCACTTCTTCCCTGAGATGACTGAGAAAATTAGAGCATAAGGAGACGATGCTCAGTTACCTTTTGCTGGGTTTACAGACCTGTTTCCACTCCCTTGTGATGCCCCAGCAGAGTTTTCCTGGTTTATTCACATTCATGTATGAGTAAAATGTATGAATTTTTCTCACAGAGGTAGATATGAGAATTTGAGTACCCCAGCCAAATATTGCTTGTGTAATAACCAGAAACTGTGCTATAGCTTCATTATTTTTCCTGTTAAGGCTTCTCTTGCTGCTCCAAGTCTGCTGTACATCCCCTCTTGGACGATACATCATGCTGGGCTGCTCAAAGGCTGCTGTTTCTCTGGCAAGTACTGTCTGTCACTCAAGTCTAAAGCTGAGGCTGGAATATACAAAATATGCTAAACATTTTGCCATTATTAGGCTAAAGACTAAATGCAGCCACCAGTAACTTTGATCCCAGAAGACCAGCACAAAACAAAGCAGGGATTCACCAGCTGAGTGCACATCCTTATTTTTATCATGGCATCCAACAAAGCAATTGCTAATGCACCTGAACAAAATTTGATCCATATTGATTTCCAGATTCTGAGCTGAGCTGGCTTAGGTGCTGGCTGCAGCTCTCCAGCAGTACCATGCCCTTGAATCTCAATGTGAAACAGAGATGGAAGAGGCCCTTAGGATATTGGTAACACCTAACTATTGGAGACGGGGAAGTCAGACTGAGTCAGCTGAATCTCTGGCCTTGTTTCAGCCTGGGCTTGTGCTTTATGGAGGTACAAGGGAACAGACAGGTGACCATGGGGTGCTGGAGGTGTCTTGGGGAACAGCAGACATGCCCCATGCTGTACAGACCACAGCTTGCTTTGCCCATTTAATGGCTGGTGCAGCTCCAGCCGCAGCTCAGCCCAGGAGTGAGGGACTCTCGGTGCTGCCCCACCATGGGCACTCACAGAGGGGCTGCACAGAACAGAGGCCACATCACATTGAAAGCCCCTTATTCTTGCTCAGCTGTAAGAAAAGGTTATTTGTGCACTTGATGGAAACACCACGTGCTCCAGAACCAGGGTGATAGCATGGTTTTAGACACCCATCCCTGCCTATCCCTACCTGAGACCCAGGATTTGGCACTCAGTGGGATTCTCGGCCAGGCCATGGCCCTTTAGGGTGCCTCATGTTTTGGGATTGCAGCAGGGCTATGGCTTGATATCTCAGTATGACCCTCAACCCCTCTTACCCACTCACTGCCCATGGGTGATGGGTGAGTGGCCCCCACATGTTCCCCCCCAGCCCAGGCAGAGGCTGCTGCTGCTGCAGGTGAGTGCCCCACTTTCAGCCAAAGGAGTTAATGAGGGTGCCCTGCTCCTGCTTGCTTTTCTAGTTCCCTTCCTTTGAGAGTTAATACATATCTTGCTCTATTTTTTGCACAATAACAACAGCACAGCTCAGGGGAAATTTGCACGAGGTAAAAAAAAAAGACTATGTCAGCCAATTGTGGCTTGTTTTATTCACCTGAAAATGGCTGGAAATTGGAGGAGTGCTAGGACAAGTGCCTCCTGGGTGTGCCCTGCTCCTGTCAGCACATGGGCTCTGCTGCAGGCAGCTCCCATGCCCAGCTGGTCTAACCCTGAGTGACCAACCTCACCTTCTTATGTAAAGGCACTTACTGAATACGGGTTATAAAACTCAGCTTATTGGTTTCCAAGAGACACAGCTGTCCCAGCACCATAGCCTGCATATCACTCAGCAGTCTTGTGGGGAAGAAGCATCTTCTGATCAGAAATGTTGCTGTGGCCAGCAAGGTGGGGTGGTGACACCTGACAGGTAAGCCAGTCTGGTGGAGTCCCTGTTTCCTAGCCTTGTGCCTTGCTGGCACAGATATTCCGAGGAGCTGTTTGCAAGAGGGCATGGCAATAGCCTAAGCCAAGTAACCTCTGCTCTCATGGGACCACTTCATAATCCCTTGGTTTCTTTAAACTAATTACTGCTACGAGAACTCAATGGCAAAACCAATTTATACAGACCTTGATATTGCTGAACCCTGGCTATGCTGTACAAACAGTTCCAGTGAGTGAGGCTAGGAGGAACTGCTACTGTAGACCAAGGCTAGATATACAGGCCTTCTTAAACCAGAGACCTCTGGCAACATAAAAATACTCTTGTTAGAATAATATGTATTAGATATGGTAGGTAAAGAGATGGTAGGTAACAGAGATGGGAGAGTGAAGGGAGCAGGTATTTGCTCTGCAGAAATACAGTGATTGAGGAGAGACCCTGTGATAAACCGCATGAGTCAGAACAGTGAGCATCTCTGCAGCACTTAGGGTGGGAGCTCAGCTCCAGCAAACGTGGGTTATTTGGGTTCTGCTGCTGTTATCAGCTTGGCAGCCTTCAGAAGTGATGCCCGAGCTGTCAAACACGGTGCACAAGTGTTTTCAGCTTCTCTGAGGGCAGGATGCAAAGAGAACAGAGCTGCCTTTCTGGAACTTGCTGCTGGTCACTGCCTGGTGCAAACGTGGGCTCATGCTGCCTCTCCACAGCGACCAGGGGGACTTTGGAGCTGGGGCCAGTATGCTCTGAGTAACCCAGGGGCTCAGCTGGCCAAGGGAATGGCTGGATCACAGCCCATTGCCTCGCTGCAGAGTGAGAGATGCCCTGCCTCTGCCTCAGCACTTGCTTACGCAGCAGCCCAGTGCTGCTCTCCTCCCCTGGGAATCAGAGACTGTGACTGCGACGAGCTGATGCTGCCCTTTCACCCAAAGCTGTGTTTCTTTCTCCAGGTGAAGGGAGTGTGTGCTAAACTGCTGCTGCCCCACTTTCCTCAGGAACGTTTACCAAGGAAAGATATACTTGCACATTCCCCTGAGCTTGGCGTTGTACTCCAGAAAGCCAGCAACAGACCCGAGATCATCCTTTAGGAGCTGCCAGCAGGATGGGACCTCCTGCCAGCACCTCCTGGCCCCATTAAGCCAGAGGGGCTGCTCTCTGAGGAACTGGTCATGCAGGAGGATGAGTTCCAGCCACATCTGGAGCCCCAGACTGAAGATCAGACAACTACAGGAGGGACTGACAAATGGATACCACAGAAAATGGAGTTGGCAGTGTCTTGGAATACCTTACTGTTTATCAGGCTGCTGCAAGGTAAGATTGACACTGACTGTGTCACTTTGGACAAAGCTAGCCAACTTGGCTTTTTCTTGGTTTTTTGTAGCTATTTATACAGCACTATTACTAACTGCTCTGCCAGTATCACACCAGGTTCACCACGACCCAGGAATACCAAAGGAAGGTGGATTTCAGTGGGTTTTTGTTTTTTTGGCACGAAGCATCTGTGGTGAGGTTTCTTCATCAGGGCAGGGAGACTGGCATCTTGGGGTCCTGACCTGATGCTCCAACAGAAGCTCTCCACAAGCTCCAGAACCTGCCATCATGTGAAAGCTCTCCAATGAAGGCAAAGGATAAAGGGATACTTTCAGCTTCCTCTGCTTCACTGCCTTGAGTCTGAAATACGTATGTAGCTTAAGCCCTATTTGCAGCATCTGGTCCATGTCCATCACGATGCAAATTGTAGCATTCAGCAGAGCTTTTGCTCTGGAATGTTTTAATGTTTTTTGCTCTTTGGAATGTTTTAATAACCCTATTTGATGCTGATGCCCTGAACCCACTGCCTTCCAGCACACCACACAGTGCAGGAGCCCCAGCTCCATGCAAATATTGGGAATACTGTGGGATGCCAGCCAGAATGCTGCATGTTCTTCCAAGATGCTGGTGTGTGCCACAGGTGCTGGTTCACAGAGCTGTGCTGTTGTGCAGTCCATGTTGGGGAGCCCATGTGAAATGAGCTCTGAGGCAAAAGGAGGCTGTGAGGGGAAGTCCTGCCTTACTGCAGACTCTGGTTGGCAGCACACTGGCTGAGTGGTTGGTTTGCCCCGTGGATTTGGCTCTGTGCTTCATCCATGTAGGTGAAGTCTTTCATGGTTTTCAGAAAGAAGGAGGGATTTGGGCATGCCCTAATTAAGGGAATTTCCTGGGCACCCAAGGCACTGAGGGAAGGGAAGAAAGGTAGTATTGTACTGGAGAGGGTATGGGGCTGGAAAGGATCCCTGGCCCAGGAGCTGTGTGAGAAAAAGAGGAGAGAGAGAAAAGCAGAAAAGCTTGAGTAGGTTATGGGCATAAAGACAAGTATTCTCAAGGAGTGGGGCCATGAGGGTTTTCTCAGCAGAGGAGTGAGCTGGGAAGAAGAAATAATGAAAAAAGGACACCAATATACCAGCAAGAGCAGTGCCACTGACGCATCATGGAGACCTTCATGGAACTTGGGCAAATCTCAAAGTTGCAATGTTCAAGAAAGAAACTCTCTATTTATTTAGCTTTGATTAGCAGTAAAGACCACAAAGGTCTTGCATCACCCTGGCAATTAATTTTCTGAGAGTCTAATACATCCAGCATTCCTAAAATCTAACATTAAACGAGAAACAAACTAACCCAGCTCGTGAATCAGCCATGAGCCCAACATCCTTCTGCTCCCCTTCACTGTGTACAGAGCACAACCTCCACCCCTTCTGAAGCACAGCAAGCAGCCAGCTCCCACAGGAGATCTCAGGTGGATGGGGAGCTGTGCAGCCCACAGGAGCCCTTGGAGAGAGTGTAGCCTCCCCTGCACCTTTGGCTAGGTAAAAGAGAAGAGATATAATTAAAGGGGTGTCAAGCCAAAATTTTTGGACTATTACTGTCTCCCAGAGGATGCCAAAACTCTCCTTTTGGTTTGGAAGGACCAGCTGGTCTATCCACCTTTCCTGCTGAGCTTTATGTACCCAATGAGAGGAGCATGTCCTTCTTAGTCTGGAGGCATCCACCAGCTCCAGGTTAAAAGCCCTCTTACATGCAGAAGTGGTTGGTGCTAGGTGGGTGATGGTGTCACAGGATACCTGATCTCAGAGCTGTGCCTGGCCAGGCTGTGCTGAGCCTGGCTCACCCCAAAAGCACCGTGTCACACAGGCCAGACCTTGTTTACAGCCCCTGGGATGGTCAGTGAGATTTACACCTCTGACCCTCGGGCTCGGAAAACCTGGCAGCACCCCTCTAGATCCTGAAGTGTGGAAGCAGGGACCAGCCCTCAGTGCCACCATCAGCATTTTGGCATTGGTCTGCCAGTGACGAGGACACAAGCTCACTTATTTGCTGGCTCTAACTGTCAGACAGAGCACCTTAACTTTGCGAGCCCAATGCAGTGGGGCTGCTACGTGGGGAAATTGTAAACCAAGCTGTAACTTCAGATATCCAAATAAAATCTTAAGTCTCATTTTCAAGCATCTGACAACTCTCTAGGAGCTTCTTGTTTGATTTTTCAAACATTCCATCAGTTTGTCATACCTTATGGCCTAATCTGTTTTTTCTGCCTTGGAGTGAAATGCAAGGAGCTAATCACAAACTAACACCAGCCATTTGCTGGGAAAAAAATGTTTTACACACAGCTACTGAGGATCAACTGCTAGTGGTCAGCTGCCTAAAGGCTTGCTTGAGACAAACTGGTGATCTGCTCATCATGCCCTTCCTGTTTTTTATATAGTAACATGGGTACTAACAAATGGGGTCTTCAGCTCAGGAACTCCCCTGGTGGAAATCCCCCATGGGCATAAACCTAGCTTAGGTACCATCCTGCTGAGCCAGGGACTAGGGCAGGGATGAGCACCAGCATCTATGGAGGGCTTGTGCCTTCCCCTGTTGATGGACCAGGAACTGAGGGTGTCCTGGGGAAAACGAAGGAAAGCAGTAAATCCAACTTGAATGAATGTCAACCCCTGATAGTTTCATCACTTCAAATTTATATCAGGTTCTAATGAAGCAGTGATGGAAGAATGGGGTTGTCTCTTTCCTTGAGCCAGATAAAATGTGTCCTTGGAGGGGGACTGCATCTCCTTTTGCCATGGGACCACAGGGAGTATGCCTGGCGCTGTGCTGCAGGGACGGATGCCTGTGGGGCTGCCGTTAGAGACAGTATCACAGTAACTGGTTTCTAGAGACTGAATTTAGGTTTGTGTAGGTGGTATTTCCCAGCTGTGGGTGTCTGGTGTTGCTACCTTCCCACAGGGTTTCATATGTGGAATTAACCCCTCCACCACCAAACAACGAACTCAGCAAGCCCTCCAGTGCTGGTTAGGGCCACTGCACAGAGCGCCCAGTCCATGGTCCTGGCACCCTGCCCTGCCATGGCCACCCAGTTTCACTAAGGCTTGCTCACAGCAGAGGACTCCTGGGCTCCATGCTGTGCTTGGGAGAGGACATCCCCAGGGGGTGCCAAGACCTGCTTCCAGCTCAGCAGCACCTCACTTCCTTCAACTCCCCACTCATGTCAGTCTCTAGTCATTCAACCTGCCTTCCTTTCCTTGCTCTCCTCTAGGTCAATCACTGCCTACCCTCACCCACCGTCCCAGTTTTCGCTGCTGGTTTGTCCCCTCTCTGCTTTCTTTGCCATTTCCCATCTCCTGCCAGCCAGCCTCAGGCTCCCCAAACCTCAGGGCTGCATGGCCTGACACCATTTCACATGCCCAGCAACAGGCAGCTCTGGCCTGAGCATGGCCTGAGCATGCTCTGGTCATCGGTGGCTGGTTGGTGCCGCCTGCCACTGGGATTGCAGAGCTGCAATATCCCCTGCTTCTGCTCAACAACAGCTTGGCTGGCTTTGAAGATGCTTCAGCCAGACAGCTGAGTAGGATAAAATGTTTAAAAAAAAACTTTAGCAAGAAAAATACGTTTTTAAAATTACCTGTATTTTTTAAATAAAGTGTATCTGCTTATCCATAAAACCCAGGAGCTTGGGTCATGCTCTAAAGCCATTTAGACTTCAGAAGCAGGACTGCTCTCACGCACATTGACTTTCTAGAAGTTGTCTCTTCTAAACTAGTTGTCAAAATCCATACAGGAGTGAAGTCCCTTGAGGAAGACATCTTCCCCCATCCTGAGCTCTACCTTGGGTATGAAGCTGTGCCTTTCAGGAATGTGTCTTCTCCTGTTGACCAAAGGAAGATCTCAATCCAGGCACATTGCTTTTCAGCCACTGAAGAAGAAATCTTTAAAATGGTAGGTTAGAAACTAGTGCACATGATTATTACACATTTTTTTGTTTCCTAGTGGTTCTTTTTATGTGTTATAAAGAATTTATGATGTTACATATTTATACCTAACCAGCAGAGCTATTCTTTTTCACAACTCTCACAGTGCCCACCTCATTCCAAGGATATCCTATGTCACGTGAGGCAGTCAAAACCCTGTTTTGAACACTTTCTGTCCTCCCTTGTGCTCTTGGGTCTCAACATCAGGTTTGCCTGGTTGTGGAAACCCCAATCCATCCACAAGGCTCGACAGCTGCAGACATTCCCATGAGCTGGCCTTGGGCATGTGTCCCAGCAATGACCATGTGTAGGGGCAAGCTGGCGAAGAAATGCAGCTGCACAGGGATCTGCTCAGCTGCTCTGCTGAAGGGCTACCCAGGTGCAAGGTCATCATCCTACCTTTGAGTGGTGAAGCATCCAAACATGCTTCTTTTAATATGTTTTTTTGTACTAATTGCATCTCAGTAGAAATTACATGCTCAAAACTAAGGAAATGGCAAGGTGCTTACCCTGATTAGCAGGTCTTCATTGGTTATTGAGTCTTAATTTTGTGACTGGAAGTGAAAAGCTGACTCACCCTCCCTGGCTACCTTGAGCACTGATGCAGGAGTTTTCTGGCTTTGCTCTGGAGGCATGAAAAGTATCAGGTACAATATGAATACAGCAATCATCCAGAGAAACAGCCAGTAACAAATAGGAAAGCGTTGCTTTGGCAAAAGCTAGACAAGAACATTAGGAAATAATTCAAACTATAACAATCACTACTGAATGTCTGGAAAGATGGTAGAAGTGCAGTGTTATTACACTGTGCAAAATTTGAGGTAATTTGTTCCTGGAATTTGCTGTTTCTCTTAGTATTAATGTCTGTCTAGAATTCCTCTTGCAAAAAAAAAAAAAAAAAAACAACCAAAAAACAAAAAACCAAACCAACCTGCAAACAAAGGTAATCAGTAAATTCATCTCAAATTAACATTAAACCCCCTGAGACAGATGAAGCCAGGAAGGCTGGCTCTGGCTGCTTGTGGGCAGCAGGAGCCCTGTGCCACCAACTGGAGACACCCACGAGTGCATCCTGCCCTCACTGCAGCCACAAGGTTTGGGTCTGCTCACATAGGATTGCGGCTCTTGTCTCCATTTCCAACCAGCTGAATTAAAGAAAGACTGCAATGCCTTTCTGACCATGACAAAGCCAGGTGAAAAAAGGAGGCTCTGGATGTCCAGCACGAGCTACCCCAGGCGTGAAGGCAGCAGCTTTGCGGGGTGCAGTGCGGGGACACGGAGCACACAGTCCGTGGTGACTCGGATCACAGTAAATGACGGCTGTACACGGGTGTGCTGCTCGGCAGCTAACAGGAGTGGATTTTGCAGATCACGATTAATTCTCCCAGGCATGTGAGTGCTGGATGGAACAATTACAGCTGTGGACAGCTCTATCCTCTTTGCCAAGAGCAGAAATGGAAGTGCTGCAGAAGAGACAGTATTATATCCCCAATCTCCTTATTTAATAGTGGAACAAAATGTACTTTTATTCCTGTGCAGTTTGCAGCAACAAACTGAGGCTTTCTTCCCCTTACCCCAGGGTGCTTTCATTTGTTCTGCCAGCCCATTCCCTGTCAGTCAAAGGATATACATTATTAATGTATGGACTAAATGCTGTTCTCACTCATCCCTTTGCTCTCAAAAGCAGCACTTACATGAAGAGGACAAGCAGGATTTGGCCCCAAGATTTTAATTGTGTCACTCCAATGAATTGGTTTAACACAGACTTAAATGGGAAGCTTTTTGTTCTGATTTTTTGGGGTGTTATAATTACTGAGGAGATTATTGTTTGGCTAATTTAAATCACCATGGAAGGGAATACCCTGGTAGCTGCTTGAAGAATTACTCCTGCAGATGTGTCTGAAATAGCAAGAGATTAAGACTGAAAAGATAGCTTTATAAATTGTGACTATAAACAGCTGGGATTTTTTTTTTAAGGGAAAATGTACGTGCAGAAAGAGATGACACCTACAAAGGTAATTACAAGTTTTGAGCTAATCCTACAAGTGAAGTTGAATCAGCATCCAAAGCATGTTTTTGTCAATTGATAGGCCCACATCAAGATATGCATGAATTATGTTTATGCAGAGCCACAGTCAAGTTGAGCAAATCCAACACCTGGCTGCTTGTGCCCAGAAAGTAATGATGCTCTGGAAAATACAGGATACAGCAGAACACATGCAAACTGCACTTTGGGTAGCAGTCAGAGAGGACTAAGGCATATTAATGATCCTGAGAGGATGCTAAAGGGAAAAGTAATGGCTGCAAAACAAAGACCAGTTCTTGCTCTGACATCCAAAATGTAAGGGCTGGATTCAGCAAGTCCTGCTCCTAAGATTTATTCAGCACTTGAGCTGAGTGGGTGGGATCCCTCACGTGGATTTTTTATAGTGCCCACTCTCACTTGTGCACTGTGCTGAGGAGGAGGGCAGGTGGGCTGGGGATTCATTCCCTCTCACACAAGACAGGTGCCTCAAGACAGAAGGACACTAAATGAAAAATAAACAAGATGATGAAGCAAAAGGAGGAAGAGGTAAGCAGGTTGGGCAGGAGATGCTGGAAATTCAGCAAAGCCCATCTGCAAGGACTTGCCAGTTCAGGGTTCACTGGGGGTAAAACCAGAGTGGTAAGCCTTGACCTGGGAACCAATTATGTTAAATACACAGTCTGAAACACACCCAAGGTTTTTAAGGAGCTGTCTGGTTGCTCACTTCTGAACAAGGGCTGCTTAGGTTCACAGTGATTTTAAATGTAGGGAGAGCAGGTTTGAGCTGCTCCCAAACCCTCCTCCTCTGGGTTAACTCTACCAGCTGCACATTCATATGGCAGTAAAAAACCTACCTGTCTGCTGCTATACTGACAACTGCACAGCAAGCAGTGAACAGAGGGCATCGTGCGGGGGTGGCTGTGGATGTGCAACCCTGCTCTCTGCCCCATTTGGTCCCAAGTCTTGCCCTTATGTCTCTGACTTGCCAGTTCCCTGTCACTAAAAAAGGTCACATGTGTGATGAAGGGCTGAAAAGGAGAAGGTGGCATGGCAGATAGAAATGTGGTCTTAAAAAAGACAAATTTGAATGCTAAGGGCCAAGGCAGTTAATCAGAATTAAAAAATATATAGTCAGAAAAGGAAAGACCTTGTGGGGTAAACAATTAACTCAGTGAAGAAGGAGCAAGGGAGCCCCTCTGCTGCTCATGAACTTTATCCAATGAGGAACACAGAGAGGCAGAGAAAGAGTTGTTTCAGCATCTGTCAGCTGCAAGAACTCCTGTACCTGTTCTGCAGGGGAAAGACTTGTCAATGTGACCTGAGAAACAGGATGGTGTGGCTATGACCAGTGAGAATTTGGGAAGTCTGGCCATGGAGCTGGAGACAACTGTGCTGGGTGCTATTTGAGACCCCACTGGTGGATGCCGCAAAGAGCTGAGAAGATGCTGGGAAACAGGAGAGAGACTGGGAGGATAACAAGAATAGCCTGACAGCTGCTACCAGCTTCTGGGATGCTTCCTGGCAAAGCAGGAAGGAAGAAAGTGAGGTTGAGGTTGAGGAAGGAGGAGAGAACAATACAGGAAACAACAGATGAGGACAATGATCTTTTGGGCAGCTCTTTGCACTGACACTCTCCAAGAGTGTGGAAATGAGCAGGGCCAGGCAGTGTATGTCAAGGCTGGACATTAGAGGGAGGGATGCTGCACAGAGGAGATGGCAAGGCCTGGAAAAAAGCATTGACTAAGGAAGGCAGAAGAATTGGCAAGACTTCAAACTCATACAGCGGGACCTAGACACGGATCCAAACCGAACCAAGAGCTCATGGGCAATCCAAAGGGAAATGATAGTTGCAGCAATGCAAAAAAGATTAAGGGTTAGAAGAGTTGTGGGCAAGAGGTTAAGAGTTTTCTTTCAGGGGTATAGAGCTACAGCTTTTGGTTAGACATTTATTTGGAAATGTCAGAGAGAGTGGCTGTGATCTACTCCACAGTAAAGAAGAAGACCGAGGATTTATTGGGAGTAAAAATGTTTTTGGACAGGAAAGACTTAATACAGCTCTCCTAGAAAGCTGGCAGGAAATGGGGATAAAGAAACGACTGCTGTAAGAATGGAGAAACTAGAAAATGGCAGTGGTCAGAAGACAAAAAAAGGTTTGTAAGTAATGTTGGTTTTGATAGGTCTTATTAAATTAAAAGAAGGACTGTTTCTACACAATATGAATCCACAGATTGGAATCCACCTTTTAAAACAGGTGGTATTTACTATAGCTTAAGAAAAACAAGATGCCTTCCTTAAAAAATATGTTCTGCACTCTGAAATCTTTAACTAAGAAAGTGACCCAAGGGTGACCACTGGGATTCTTTGTTTAATGTCTCTGCATACCAATTTGCCTGAAGAGTGGCTTGAGACAGACCGGTCTCAATAAGAATCTTGATTTCAAGTTAAATTTTGCACCATCTGTTTCATTATAATCTGCTTCCATTCACTCTCCAGGGGGACAGTAACAGCTTTATTTGTTTTAAGAGACTGGACAACTAACCTTCAGGAGGAGTAACATTTCAACACTTTCTCTCATAATTAGTTTTAGCAACAATGGCAATGAGCTCTTAGTAGAGCTTGTATCTGCCCGAGAGCCAGGGCCTCTTGCAGAGAAAGTTCTGGAAAGCAGCACTTTTTGGCTGTCAAGTTCATAGGTGACAATACTGGTTTTTTGGTGGAACTTTTCAATGCTCCCATTTTTCTGTTCTAGTCTTCTCTTGAATGGGGACTGCTTTCATTGGAGTTTCTTGCTCATTTTCTCCCACAGAGCTTCCTGGAAATGGAAGGACTTCTGTTCTCTCCCTACCAGCTCTACAGCATGTTATCTGTGGGAGTCAAATTCTGGTCAAAAGCAGCTTGTAAACTTCACTGCTGACAATGAAGTCTCCACATCAGTTTTGTTTAAGTTCCTATACAGTTTTTCTCTTCCTGAGACACCCCCAATTATATACAAGCCTGTTCAATTGTACCTGAAGAGATGAGTATCTGGGTAAGAGTGAGTGCAGCACAAGGAGGTCTGGTATGACATACCCACAACAAGGAGGGATGGAGGAGAAAAAATCCCCAAACACTCAAGCACTTAGCACATTCATTACCACATTAGTTAGAGGGATGGTGTGTCAGTACTCGCAAAATATGTGTCATGGGTGCCATATAAAGCACATTTTCATCAAGACATTGTTAGTTTATTGCCTTTAAATGGACCCTAACCATCATTAGCAATCAATCAATCCTGAGCCAACCTCAAGTGCTCAAAAGCAAAGCTTTCATGTAAGCAAATGCAGAGGGAACTTTCTTACAGCCTAACTGGGATCCTGCCACTACCTCTCCTCCTTTCCTCATGCAAGGCAGCTGTCAAGGAAACGTGTTTGTCTTTGCTGAGCTCCTCCAGAAATGTAGACTCCCTGCTGCATCCCTGCTCCCTAACACAAGCTTCCCCACAGAGGCACCTTAGTTTGCCACTCTTCCAGAGGCTGACTGCTCACTTGCCCAAACTTGGAAAAGGGATTTCGTACCAGGTGCTTTAGTGTGAATTCACCTCCCTGACTAAAAAATGCAAGCATTGAAGAAAATTTGTCTTGTAGTTTGGGCATTTCACAAGTGTTTCTCTACGTCCAGCACTGCAGGAGTTTATTTTGCAGCCCTCATCTCCCACCGTCCCTCATAATGACAGAAAATCCTTCCTCTACCCAGCCATTTTCACAAATAGGAAAACAGGATTGCTTTTAAGACAACTCCCTTTCTACAAATCTGGCTGTCCTTAGCCAAGGGTTTTAGCAGTAAGGGCCTAGGGCCAGTTAGACATGAGCAGTTACACTGGTTGTGTGGCTCCATGAGCCTCATGTCGTGATGGTGGCAGGTCAGGAGTGCTGTCTCAGCAAGCACCTCTGCAGATGCCAGGTTGCTTCTGTCCCTTTGTAGAGAGTGAAAGGTCTGGTCACCACTGACTAAAACCAGCACAGTCAAGGCCGTATTAGCACTTAGTATTAGCACTGGACAATTTTACTGTTATATTATTGTGCTCCTACTCATTCACCCAATGCAAGTCAGGAAGAGGGGCACAACACAGAGAGATGAGTCCTGAGTCCAGCCTGAAAAAATGGCTGGAGTCACAGAGGAAGCAAGAGAGGCAATTTATTTCAGAAGTGTCTAAGAGAATGGTATCCAAATCACTGTCCACAGGGCACTAAGCTCTCTGAGGTCCACACAGTCTCCAATCAAAAGGTTTATGATAAAGGAACAGGAGAAATTTTGAGGACTGATGGTGACTATAGCCCAAAACCATTTTTTGACTTTATCAATCAGAATTTGTAAAGTCTGTTTTGGTACAGCACTGTATATGTTTTCTAGACAGACTACTGCATCTTCCAGCCATGCATAAATTGTCTTCTGATATACAGACATCAGTTACACTGATTTTAGTAACATATGTGACAGATTTTACAAAGGTGTTCAAGCTAACAGCTTTCTGCTCATGCATGTGAGCATTTAGCACGTGACAAAATTAATTCCTACTGACTTCAGTGATGTAGAATTCAATTATTGTTTGAGAAAAATACAGGCAGGCTTTGTCCATTTAGAAGTCAGCCCAGAAGCTGAGAAGTTGTCCTCCTTTGCTATTGGTGGTTATGGTGCAGTGTCACATTCTTTCAGCTGCATAACAGCTCTTGTTTTCAGACACATAACAGCAAATTCTTTGAATGATTTACTGCAGCAGCAAAAAGCAGCTGTTTACTATTTCTTAACCTTACTTAACATGGTCTTTAATAAACACTATTTCTTAGACCTCAATAAGAAGAATGTTCTCTTTTAGCACTGATCTGGTAAGAGCTAACAGAAGCAGATGCCTCTTCGAAAATCTCTCAGGGTTAAGCAATTTTTTGTAAAATCATAACGAATCTAAATTTACTTTCTAAATAAAAATGCAGCAAGAAAAAAAGTCACAAATAAAGATTCTTTTTCCCTCAGTTTGTGTGGAAAGAAAAAGGAGCTTCATTGACATCCTGATCAGCTCTCTTACTGCACATAGCCCATTGTGATACAAAATCTGAGTTGCGTCTCCAGCAACATAAAATACAACTGCATTAAGCATTACTGTAACAAAAGTGAGTAATGACCATAAGAACAATTCTGAATACCATGAGGACACAATCAAACATTTTAGATTTTTTGTGGGTTTTTTTAAAGACAGTATTCTTTTATTATTCTTCTGGTTGGAAATACTTTGTTTTCCTTCTTCAAAGGATCCACAAAGTTCACAGGAAATAAATAAACAAAGCAACCACTTTATAGAAAAATATGCAGTGATTATCAACAGCTAAAGAAAATGTGTACCAAAAGAAAGTAAAAACTATCAGTAGGTAATGGCCACTGAAATTTGAAGGCATATCAGGAATAGGAAATTAAAAATTAAGGCTTATCTTGACAGTCTGCAAGTATGCTGGACAATTAACATGGATTTGTTGTCCAGGCATATTTTAATTTTGCAAAGCACTGAAAAAGACACAAAGGCAGCTTGTGCATTACTCTTCTGTTGGTAAACTAAAGAGACAGACATGATGTGCTCTTGTGAGGGGTTGGATTACACTGGCATCCATATGGAAAAGACAGGCAGCAATGATTAAAGTATAGGGACAGTCTTGCAAATCAGGGGAAGAAATTGCCAGAATGATGTCTGATGAAAAGTCACTCAAGCATTTAGTCTAATTAGTGCTCTGCAGTTTTATATCCAATGTTAACAACTATTGCACATTCAGATTTATCAGGCCAGCCTGGTCCTTCTCACTGCTAGCTTGTAGGTAAGTAAATACTCAGCAGAGCTCAAACTTTAATGAGAATTCTCTTGCATGTCTGGGGCCTTGAATGTATCAGGATGGAGCATATAAAGCTTCAGAAAGCTCAAGAGTGGAAAAACCTTCCAAAAAATTTTTTTTCAAGGAGTTCATGACAGTGGTTGCAAATGTAAGAGTGCGGATCCTGAAAGACAGACAAAAGATTGGGTTTTAGATGACTCAAAGGTCAACACAGTAACACCTTCATTGGCAGAGTCCAAGAACACAGCTGAGGTTCTAAAAGACTACAAATATCTAAGGAAAGATAAAGTTAAGTATAGGTCCATTACCTGATGAAGAAGGAAAGAAAATGAAAGATAAGATTTACAAATAAGTAATAAACAGCATTTTTTACTTCACTCAAAAGTTAACAAACCATGTTAAGTTGAAAGAGTAAACTAAAATAGTCAGAGGACATTGATGGAATTCAAGTTGGCAACAGCTAACTTCTCTTATCCTAGGATGCTCCAGCAACTAGCCATGTCACTAGGGACCATGAGTGCTGCTCTCTGAGAACTCACAGAGCACAGGATACAGCCCAAGAGAGTAGCGGGACAAGCACAAGGAATTTAAAAATAAAGGGACTCTTCTCAGTCAACCTAGCCCTGGAAAAGGGCTAGGATAATTTTTATAAAATTCCCCTTGTAAATGTATATGAAAAAGTAACCAAACAACAGCCAGACAATATAGATTTGTCAGGAACAAACTATGCCATACCTCACTACCCTTCAATTCTTTGTGAAAACTGGCCTGGTTTGGCCCAATCTGAAAGGTCCCAAATCTCGCTGTTGTTGTAAATGCCTCTGACATTGTCAGTCTGCAAAGTCCTCACAGGTATGGGGCTCCAATCCATACTGACCACAAAGAGAATCACAGCTGTACAAAGTGCTCTCAAGAAGTAATTACTAAAGGCTTACTGGACTCTAGCAAGATCCTCAAGTGAGGTCCTGCAAGGCTTTGCCTGCAATGTATCCCATCAGTGTATTCATGGGCAATACAGACTAAAGAGTAAAAGAGGACATCTGCAATACCCGCCACGATACCACACTTGGATGAACTGTAAACAGTTTGGTCTGAGATCCCTGAGAGGCAAGCATGTGGACACTAAACAGAGGCACAAAGTGGAAATTATTAGTGATACCAAAATAAATCTGTGATGTCGTTGTAGAAAGCCTAATATAATTCCAGTGAATGCAAGTGCCAGACCTTAGTTGTTCCAGCTACTCTGCACTAGCCTCGCCAGCACTCTGGGTCATATTTTGGACCATATGATTCAAGAGCAAAAACTCTGAAGGATCCAGAGCAGCAGTAATTGACAGACTTAGAAAATGTGACAAATGAAGAGTGATTCAATTAACTGGGTTTACTGTAAAGACCAGAACACAGTAGCAATGTGCAAATAAAGGCACTATTCATCACATCTATTACCAATAAGAACAGTAAGCAATTGACTTAACTGGCAGGGATAAACTCTTGCTGTGGTAATATCCACTGGTACGGTTCAGCAGTGATACATGCTGCTTACAAAGTCTGGGATCATGGGATTCCTTTCACTGGAAGCTTTTAAGAGTTAAAGGAACAGTTGGTAGTTTGTCTTGGCAGATTTTATCCAATCTCAGAGTAGGGAGATGGACTAGATAAATTCCTGAGATTTCTCTTAATTCATAGGCCTCTGAAAGAACTCCAGCTTTCAGGTAGACTTTGTACACTGATTTTGTCACAGCTACAAAGAAGAAACACAAAAATACATTTGCCATGTCATCAAAGTGCTGCATGGACCTTGGCTTTATATATTGAATGGACAGTATTTCTCAGAGAAAAGCTGTTCCGTATTTCCTGAAAAAGCTGAGATGCAGCTTGAACAGTTAGATAACTATGTTGGGATAACTATAGATTCCTCCTTTCCCAGGAACCCCAGCGTGAAACACTACCTAAGAGAATTATAAAACATGCATACAATCTAATCTACTTTTCTTTGAAAGCTCCCAAGATAACTCCTTCAGTGAGCCTCTGTTGTGAGCCTTATCTATACAAAATCTGTAACACAATAGACAATGTATTAAAAGATTCCAAAATAATTTTAAAAGGGCACAGAAAAATTCCAGACAGCACTTGACATCCTCCCACTGTCTGGACTAGAGCAAAATCGCCAATGATGCCACAGAGTATGTAAAATCACATGCTGAATACCAGCGCTAAGTGAGACTTGGAGCTGAATTCAAAATCCACTCCAAAACCTATAAGGTTCTAAACAGGCAAATCAAAGGCCCCCAAATTGCACACAGCAGGTGGCTGGGTAGAAAGAAACACAAACTGACCTTTAGTTCGCTTGTGATCCTATAGGACTAATCAAATTTACTTGTCAGGCCCTGGAAGATCATGCTTCTAGGAAAGCCCAGTAATTCCCAATTTGTTTCTGTGAAAATGGGAAAGCCTATCAGTACCTGATAATAAAAGACATTCCATCTATCAGCTCTTCTTAGCAAGATAGGAAAATAAATCAGTATAGTTTACAGAAATTCCACAAATTCCTTCATTACTACGTGGTTTGCAAACAGCCCGTGGTCATTAGCTTTACTTACTTGAGCTGAAGTGTTTTCAGCAAATAACCAAAACAGATAGTCTCCAGGGTTGCTTCAAGAGCATTGCATAAACTATTTATTTCCCTAAGGCTACACAGCAACTGTCTTCAACTTCTATCTTGGATTTTTCACACAGCTTTTTGACAGAAGAAAGTAGAAGCCCTTAGATGGGTAAAGCAGAGGCACAGAAATAAGCCTGAGTAACAAAAATTGCAAAACTGTTGATTACTCAGTAGTCCCCATGATGATGGCCTCATCATAACCACACCTGCAAACTTTTTACTCTGAGACTTCTTTCATATTTTAAGCCTAATTTAAAATGCAATTTCAGATGCTGCTTAAAGAGATTCCCAGAAGATGAAAGCTTCTGAAAATCCAAACCACCTTTTAAAGTTGCTCCGCAAGTATCCATGACAGCTGATGTCCATTCTGACAAAGTAAGAGCCCTCCACCTGATTGCTGACCCCACACAGAAATGAATCTTTCTCAAGGGGATACAGGAAACTTCCCATGTCTATTTTTCTTTCTTGCACAGGTAGACAGCTTCAAGTTACGTGGCTGTCCACAGGCAGGAAATTAATTTTCTAGGTGCAGCAATATTTGATTTTAAAAGCAGGCAGGAAATATGACATTTTTTGTTTTGTATTTTTAATTCTCTCTAATCAGACACATTACAATGTGTAATGACACAACCGTGTCTTTAGCCAGGTACTAGGGTGTGCTGTCTTTCAGATCAGGAAGAGATGATGGAGAACTAGTCCTTCCTCTGATCTTTTAGGTACGAGTATTGTAGGTATTCTGACTGAGGACTACTGCCACATTTAGTACAGCCTTTGTAACAATTCAGTCACAGCTCTCATTTACTTCAGTAATTAAGATGGCAGTTATTGTAGCTGGGGATCTTATTGAACTGAGGATCATCCTTGCCTTCTGACATGTAAACCCCATCATTTCATAGGGTATTTTCAACTTGAGCATCCTAAGAGTTTTGAAAATACAACTCTAACTAAAGGTAACCATCCCACTAATAATGCAGCTTTCCAGCTCTTCAGTGTTCATTAACAGAGATTGTTTACGAAACAAGTCTTTTATTTAATGCTACACAATCTGAATTGAAGGAATAGAACATTTACTTCACCTCAGGCCCAAGTTTTAGGGATACATCCCCAAACATTTTCCAGAGTAAAACCAGATTATCAAATACCAATCAGCGCAAGAAACATCTTTTCCACTTCTACTCAGCGTATTTTTAGACAAACTACAGCATTAGAACATTGAAGTACCTCTCCCCCATACAGCACAAAGGTTGAAAGCAGATTTCTTGCCTTGTGGAGCCAGTTTGTCAGGATGTATGTATTGGTAACATTAAAGAAAAATAAATGAATTGTTACATTCTGATGTCAAGTGTACAAGTGCAGTAGTGGATTACGCTGAGGAGAATAACATTATCTATAAAAGTTAAGTGGTATACAGGTTATCCCAGAGTGACTATAATACAGAAAAACTTTATGCCAAAGTAAGTATTTACAGAGATACTGTCACAGCAAAGAGGACAGGAAGCTAGTCTCACAGAAGTAGTTCAATAAAGAGCAAATGAGTGGACAAAGACAAAGGTTTTGACTTTATATAATAAAATACCAAGTGCATTCTTTTAAGTGAATGAGTCTTTGAGACTATGGTCCTAGATTTTAGGAAGCCATTTGAAGGTCAGATGTACAGTCCTGCTGCATAGCAAGGGTGTTACTTGGACTGCCAGAATTTTTACGTCCGTTGGAAACTCTGCACATCACAGCAATTCTAGTACTGCTTCTTACTGCAGGGTCAAAACTAAAGCTCATAAGCCCCTCCAAAATGCCCAAGATGGGATTTTGTACAGTACACCTTCCAGTACAATGCAGATGTTTCTCCACTACTTTTGTGCTATGCATCTGGGATTAGAACACAGCCCAGAACACTTTAGGGGTAATTATGTTTATCTGCTCAAATGGTCTTGGCCAGAGTTATTATCCAGCTTTTTCTTGTCAGTGCAACTTTAGTCACATCCGATTTCTTTAAGTAGCCATATTATTTTAGTTACTTTGGTTCTTTTCCAACAGGTTTATTTTAAGCTTGTGAAGGAAGGTTAATGACTGGCTATTTTACGTATTCCTTCAAGAGAGAAATAACCAGACATATTTGAGGGGGAACAATGTTTTAAAACATTAAAAATATTTTCAAATCCAGTTTTCAACTAAGAGCAGAGTTGCTTTAACCTAGTATTTGGCAAGCATTTTTCATGCCAGCATTTCAATCCTGCCACCTCTCAAGCTTACTCAGCCATCTACCTAAATAGAAAGGATAACAAGCATAACCAGAGTTCCTCCAGTGCATGACTTCAAGGAACATGATCCCTCACAGTAAAGGAATCCCATTCAAAATGGCTTGCAGTACTTAAGACTCCAGTACATAGGACAAAAACGTAGGAGGAAGTCTCATGATTCTCATGCAGCTGCTCAGGGTGCATGCTGCACCTTGAGCCATCAGCTTGACCACTAGTGGCTGGGCTCAAGCAGGCAGCACACTGGACAGTAAATCTGAGCAGCTTCCCTCTCCACTTTAAGATTAATTTACTGTAATGTACATTACTTGCAGTGGAATGATACTGCTCATGTTTTGGCAGGATGGGGGAAGTTCCACTTTTTTATTATTTTATAAGGCAGATAATGCAGAAAGGTGAAACAGAATTTCTACAAGGAGTTAATCTGTGATATTGTAAAATCAAAGTACTACTTTATTAAGTGAGTTATTTTACACAATATGAACATCAATATAATTACAATTGTAAAAAATTTTTATAACAAGTATGGACTGATTTTTTAGGATTTCCAAATAGGGCACAACTGTACATTTACACAGAATTGTCTTTGCATGAAGCCCAAGAGGGAACAGCATAAAAATATGAATGTTTCTGTAGCCCCTTCATTTTTGCTGATCAACAGTTTTAGAAAAGCAGCTGCAGGTTTGTTATGTAAGGTCTGACAGTAGAAGAGTCAATAGGTGTCATGACTTCACCTATAAAAAACAAGAACAACTCGGTTAAGCTGAACCATTACACAATGCTGCTTACCTTTGCATGAATGAAATACCATACTACTGCTTTTTACCTTATTTCAACCTTTTATTACAATCACTTTCAGTTACAGCCTAACAACTGGCTACTGGGAAATCTCTTCTACAGTTAACACAGAAACTCAGATTTTTCTGCATTCACTTGCATAGCTTCAGGAACAAAAAGGCTCAGTTGCTGGAAATATACTAAATGACTGTTTACATTACATGTTTTGTAGTTACAGACAGATTGTACTTATGCATTTTGTTCAAAGCAAAATTAACATTTCAAAGCAAGAACTAAATAATGTAGTATTCCTACAACACTAAGAATGACCATTTTAAATAACATTATCCCCTTCTAAAACAACTTCCAGGCACAGTGAAATGCCACAGCCATTTGACCCATACAAGAACTAGCTTGCTTCTTTCTTCTACTTTTAACAGTTCAGGGGTATAACTTTAACCTACAGTAGTTTTCATATTAAAAGAACTGAAGCAAGTTTTAAGTTCCAGTTGTTGGTGGTAAGAAACCCAAGTTATAATACACCTTTCTCAGACAATCAATTAAAAATTAAGGTAATGACCTGTAGACCTTTATGCCTGAACATCAGCCAATTCTGGAGGAAGTGGAGTCTTAGGATGCTTGCTTTCAAAGTGCTGTTTGAAGGTCTTGGGATCCGGCATTTGAGTCTGATTAAAGAGAGACATTAAGCTTTATGCACAAACAGTTAAATAATACTACAAAACCTTAATTTTCTTTCCCTGGAAGCCAACTACCTCCTTGATGATACTACTCTAAGTGACAGAAGCACCACTAATTTAGCTGCAGGCTAAGATGGAGTATTTAACTGCCTATTTTCAGAGGTGCTCTTAAGCACTCTTTCAAGCAATATCACACTTGCTTTGGCATGTCCACCAATGGTGTTATCCTGGCTAGGTATCTCCCTGCACATCTTACACTTCACAGGCTGGTTTGGTGGAAAACTTACCTCCTCACCATTTTCTTTTTCAACACCTTAAAGATAAACATTTATCCTTTTCAGAACTGAATCTTTATGACAGCTATTTCTTTAGTTTACCAATAGGCAAAGTTATATGGCATGAACCGAGTCTCTACTTGGCACAAACTATCTCAGACCTTTGCTACAGACACAGTTGCAGGCATCAGCTGCCCAAAGTGATTGATACTACAGCCTGATTTCACAACAAGAGGAGCTGGTTACAAGTACTTAATGAAGCAACCCTCAGTCTGGAATCTTATTTAAGACATTTGAAGTGGCAGATCTATTCTGAGACTGACCACTGAAGTGAAAATGGCAAGTTTATCCTTCAGCTCCAAAAGAAGCATTGGGAAAACCAGCCAGAAGGAAAAATACAATCTGATTAGTACTCAAATTTCTGTTATCTTGTCAAGTAAGTTGTTCTAGCAAAAGTTACTGTGTATCAAGCTTACATTAAAGCTTTTGGCACCACAGCTTCTCCTTTCTACAGCAACATCCATAACCACTAATTCCAAGTCAGGCCAATTCCATTACAAAGAAAATATATTTCCACATGGAAACTAAACAAGAATTGCACGCTTTTTACATGTTCTGTCTCACACTAACAGCACATGCAGACCTCTGTAATACAAAAGGCAAAGTAACTCCCCAAACCAGACCTGAACATGACCTCTCATATTTTCTGCCTCTATTACCAGTACAGCTGACTAATCTGTAAGCGAGTCACATAACAGATGCAAACACTTCTTATAGCAACAAGCTAGACAACCACTTAAGTATTTTAGTTTCCACTATAAAATCTTCTAAAAATCCTGTTCTAGGCAGGAAAACAGACCTCTCCCTACAAGTCTATTTTCACTTCAATTCCTCTTACCCTACAGACAGTGCAGGTATATATCAAGGCAGCCTTGGCAGCAGCCTTCTGATCATGTCCTTGTTTCTTTTTTTGCTCAGCTTGCTTTTTGGCATTTTTCTGCTGCGACTGTATCTTCTGCTGTCCACGAGCCATATCTACAAACAAAAAGAAGACATTTAGTCTACAAACATGAGAAACTACTGCTGCTATCTGACTGAGGAGCCATAACCATGAGCACAATGCCATCATGCGCTCTCTCCACAAGGCCTACAACTCCCATAACTCAAACACAACAGACATCTGTTGGAGCTCTTCGCTATGTAAAGCCTCTGGCTTCAGTATCATTCTTAAAGTAATCACCAGAATTATTAGGCCATTCTAAGGCATCTTCCTTTACTGAGAGTCAAGCTCTACTTTTCAAAAGTGTTTTCAATAGTCAGAATAATTAAAATGGAAATAGAAACTTACTCTCTTTTTCAAAAGGTACTGAAAAATTCAGGGGTTTTGTTGTTTGTGTTTTTTTTTTTAAATTAAAGCTTAAGACTCAACCTTTATCTCTGGAACTTGAAACGAGTTTCAAGAAAGACAAATCAAAGTATTACCCAAGGTGTATTACTGTATTCTGTTGTAGGTGCTTGTGAGTTGCTTTGAAGTCAGGAACACCAAGAATAATAGGTCACTCCTCTTTACTGAAGGCGATTTTTACAGGTGGCTATTGTATTTTTATTTTCAGCCACATTTATGAGCATACGATTTCTTGAAAAGAAAAAAGACTGCCCCCATCAGAAGCCATTACTCCATCTAACACAGGAGCACTAAGGAAGTAAACACTATTGCCATATGCCATTACAAGGTCCACCAGAAGACAAAATGAGACAAAAGTGTCACAATTCAGGGAGCACCAAGACATCAAATTTCACAGCAGTGCACTCCACCTGCATGCAGGCCACCAGGACACCCAATTCAATCTGCACCCCACCCCCAGAGCAGACACCAGACAGGATTTGGGCACACCAACAGAACAGGATTCATGTGGTTATATAACCCAGCAGCCCAATTTCTGCTATTGTCTCTCTCCCAGTCCCTCACGGCCCTTGCTTGGTTCAGTTGTGCTGCTCTCTCAGAAGCACAGCACTGCCCAAGCACAGGACAGCCAGCAAAGTCTGTTGTTCTCAGGACAACTAGGAAAAGTCTCGTGTTCCCAGGAGGGCAGCTGCCTGGTCACTGCCCCTCTGGATAACCTGGGCACTTGCCCCAGGTTTGGTACTTGTGGGACAGACACCCTGCATGGCTACACCAGGCCCGTCATGCCAGGCAATCCCTCCCTCGGGACAGGCGGCCTCCCAGTGTGAGAGAAAAGCCCATCCAAAGAGTGACCGACCTCTCGTAAATATGTATGGAAAGCCCTTAAAAACCACTATGAAAATTAAGTTTCTATGAAACATCAACAACACCCAAAAATTCACTGGTATTGTGGGGTACTTTTGGACATGTGCCTAACGTGTGAGCAAAATGATGGCCCTGAGACCCAGAACAGCTTTTAGGGATTGAGAGACACCTCTCAGGCCACAGCCCAGCTCTTCCATGCCACCAAACACCACCATGTAACCCTCTGCAGAAGTATTACACTACATCTTTGCTGCTCCCTCCTCTTCGCCCACCAGTTTCTCTACAAGAGAATTCAGAAGTCCACACAGCTAATAAAATTGAACACAACACAAATTCCATTAACAAGCAGATAGAAATACATGTGGCGTCCAAGAGTTTCCGTAAGATACAATACTCAATGTTAGTAAGACTAAAAGTACTGGTCTATGTTTCACTGGATGCTACAACTACTCCAGAACACCCCAGCCAGGGCCTCACGCTGTTTACATACAGCATGGCTCAGGCAGAACACTGAATTCCCACTTAAAATTATAAAAAAAAACCCAAAACACAACACGAAAAACAGTAACAAAAAAAGAAATGTGGTCAATAGCTGTGCATACACAAGAAGGAGCAGTAGCTTTAATTTCACTTCTATTTTATCAGCATTACAGCAATCATCCAGAAGTCAGAGGGTTCCTGACAGAAAATACTCAGATGTAACAAAAAAGAATTCTTTTCACAAAGTGTTTGCATATTACTTTGTATTTTAGTGCCTTGATAAGTACTACATTACAACAGCCAACCACACTGAGCTTTTATGTATTTGGCAACTGCTGGTTTTAGTTCAGTCACAGACAAGAAAACACGACCACAAACATTTGCTCAAAAATATCAACCACCCCACAATGCCTGAGACCAAAAATCCGACACTTTAAATATTGCAAGTTACATGAATGCAGCTGAAACAGAGAAAATTAAGGCTTAGACCATTATTACTCTAAGAAAGTGACAAAAAAAAATAACCCCAAAGCTCATTAAAAAGAATGATGAGTTAATCTGCAAGGCCAAATCAGTAATTTCAATTGCACAACGCAGGTAAGTGTTGTTTTCCCCATCAGGCACACCTTCACAGAGTCCAGCAGACCAGCCTGCTGTCTCCAAATAAAGAACGCGCGAGCACGTAGGAAACAGAACACACGGAAAAAAATCTGCTGCCAAGCCGTAACAGGATTTTTTGCTGCCACATCGTAACAGCAACAGCAGCACAGGCACTGTCGGGAAGCGAGGCTGAAACCCGCAGCACAGCCGTGCCTCACATGGAGTCGTCTCCTTGTAAGTAACCAGAACCCGAGCGGAGTTTCAAGCCCTAAAACAGGACACCGACAGCTGCTTCCGCTGTCACTTCCAGAGGCACACGGCAGCCCGAGGCACCGCGGCCTCCCCGGCCGGGAGCGAAGGGCTCGGGCGGCCGCTCGGCGAGGGACGCCCCGGCCCG
>JANPWX010000012.1:3627557-3661547 GCA_024734555.1 Trochalopteron elliotii | reverse complement strand
GCCCGGTTCCCGGGGGCGCAGCCCCGGTGAAGCCCGGCTGGCGGTGCCGCAGCGCCCGGGGGATGCGGCAAGGCTTTTCTCGGGCCGGCGCCGCTTCCCGGCGGGCCCACTCCCAGCCACATTCCTCTGTGCTTAGCGTACGGGCGCGGCCTAAAAATAGCGCTTGTTCCTGCTCAGTGGGATCCTGATAAATGGCTCGGGAGAGGCTCTCGGGAAGGCGCTGGAGAGGAGGCCAGGCAGGGATGGTGGAGAGAAGGGGATTCTATCCTGGCTGCAGTTCACACAAAAGGCCTGTGTGTAGGCTTGAAGGGTTAAGTAAAGTAGAAGGAAACAGCCTGCGATGAGAAGCAGAATTTTATTCAATTTGAAGTGCACTAGATCTGGTTTGGGCACGTTTTGCAAGGATTGTAGGGGAAGTTTACAGCCTGTATCTACTGCACGTGTGATTTGAAAGTTACTGACTTGCATGACTACAGATGTAGGGAGGCCCTGTAACGAAGCATAAAGGAGCTCTATTTCATATGGACCTCTTTGTAGGATTCAGCCAAAGGAAATCGGAATGTTTGTGCCTGCTCAGATTATGCCCTGTTAGGGAAAAGTGATAGACAAGCAGTATCTCTGCTTCGAGATGACATTCTGCCACTCACTGGGTAATTGTAGCTTCAAAACCTGGCATCTTGAACAGTTCCGTGTCTGAGGCAAAAAAGCAAACATAATATGCCTACCAGAGGAGCTATAAGGTGCTAGCTTGATGTTTTGCGTAGCTTAGGCTCAATGATTGTAATGTTCTGATCCAAGAGAGGAAAATGCAACAACAAAAAATCCCTAAGGAAGTACAGTGAAGGTTTTAGGCCTTTATTATGATTCTTGCCTAGAGCGTGATAGCAGTTATGAGGGAGCTGCACAGTAGATTTCTGACACTTGAGTCACTGGAAGTTGGTCCAGATGTCACAACATCTAAGACAGTCAAACATAAGCCCGTGATATAGAATGAATTTCCTAACATTCTCCTTTAAAAAAAGTCTTCCTAACATTCCTTTTTGCAACTTGTCTTCTATATTAAACTGATAGCACTGAGAATGCTTATACTAGGACAGTGCAATCCACTCTGTGTTAAAATGATCTTCTCACTAGGTTCTGAACTTTATGGAAATAGGCAACTATAAAAAATAACACTCAAAGGGTATATGTGCATGTGCTTGTGGGGTGGTGTGGAGAGGGAGGCATTTTGTGTCCTGTGCTTGCGAGCAGGTGGCTTTCAGAATGAAGTTTTGCTTTCATCAGGGAGGAGATTGACGAGTGAAAAAGTAGCTTCTGTCCTGGCTGATGCTATTTTTAAGGACTGCTGGCCTCATATGTGGAACTGGAGAGCGTTTTTCAAGGGCTGTGTTCCCATACTATGGCATTGCTGTACATCTGGCTGGACAAGAGTTTCAAATAAAGCAGATCGCCCAAGCACATGCTGAGCTCTGGCTGGTCTTGGAAGCTTTTTCTGCTTTTAGGAGAACATGGGATAGATCTTGCAGGACAGAGGACTGTGGCTATTTCACTGTCTGCTTTGTCTTCTGTCCCTCTGTGCTGTAGATTCTGGTTACAGCATTGGCCTCTTTATTGCTCAAACCAAGGCTTTGCAATTGAGATCATTCCAAGGAGACTGTTAGAAATTAAAAACCACCACAGTGAAAGAAGAATAAGTGCCCATAGCAGAGATTTCTACTACTAAAATAATAAGGAAAACTTCCCATTCACTGTAGATAATTTTTCAAAATTGATTCCCTGCATGAAACTTACTTGTCACACCCAAGGGGATACTTCCATGCACACATGCAGGTTAGCAGGGATATGGGGTAGATGTGGTGAGCTGTTAGAGAGGCAAGGCGGGTCTTTGCCCTGGATGCTTTGCAGAGCTCTGATGAAATGAACCTGTGGTAATTGCAGTTTGTCTAGCTTGTGGACTTCCTCTCCTTTGTGTTGCTCCCACAGGAGGTGAAAGAAGCCAGGGTGTAGGAACAAAAGTATAAATAGAAGTTGAAATGTAAAATAAATGCAAACTTTAGACTGAAAAGTTGCATCTTCAAATTACTAGAAATACACTGCAGCACTTTTCTGTCTACTTCTTGTTTAATTGTTGTTTTCTAATTTAAAAAACATCTCCCAAACCCCACAGGTATTACCAAGCACTCTGTGTTAAAATAGAGTGAAAAACAAGATCATCTCTTGGTAGTTAAGGGTGGACGAAATGCAAGGCATTTATTACCCCAAGCCAAGCCTCACAAAATTACAATTCACTGAAATCTGTAGAAGCATCATATGCATAGAAAACACAGCTCCATAAGGATAAGGCATTTTAGCTCTTACGTAGCCCCTAAAAATAGTCCAAATTAAAAAAAAGATGTCATCTTCTCACAATGAGGCAATTGATGAGAAACAAGACTTCGATTTAAGCCCAAGCTTGAATGTGGTGAACAGTGTGATCAAATAAACCCCAAAATGATTGTCTACTGAGGAGGGAAGCAGCAGAGGAAGCTGGAAGAAGCAGTGCTGTGAGGCAGAATTGTTTCTTAGTTTGTTTTTTTTTTAAACTGTCTTTTAAAACTTAAATTGTTTTAAAACAAGATTTTTTTTTGAAACAGTCATGATGGATTGTTATTCTCATGCGCATTTCTCATCCCCTTGGATCCCGGCCCCCATCATTTTCTGTGCCCACTGAGAGGTGCAATTTCTGCCATTAGGCCAAAATACCTGTTCTGCTCAACAGTAACTTGTTGACACTTGGATTTTGTTGCAGGTCAGTTTGAGCTGTCTTAACCCTGGTGTGACTCCTGTCCCCACCACAGTTCCCTGCTGGGAACCAGGTGGCATTTTGACACGTGTTATTGAACCCATTTTGAAAGCAGTTGTTGTGAGGTGCAAGGCAAGTTTGCTCACAACAGCATAGGTGGGGCTGCATCTCACTTCGTAATCAGCCCCTGTGCATCTGCCAGGTCCTCCCACTGCCATTCCCTGCTGCACTTACTGTGGTGTGTTTTTCCTGTTCGTTTGCTCCTGTGTTCGCTATTGATCCAGTGTCACATCAAACATCATCTCAACTGGCTAAAGGTTGGCTTGTGGCCAAGGGCTGCCCTTGGCCCTCACTCACAGGGAGGACCCTGCTGGTACTGTGTGCCTAGGGGTTTTATTTGGTGCCTCACCATGACCCCTTGTCAATCTAAAGAAGTGAAGGAAAGGGAAGGAGATGCTCTGGGCCTGCAAGTGACAGTGATCTTCTCACTAGATTTTGTGGATGCAGACCAATGTTGACACAAACACAGAATAACAGAGATTGGCTTTGAACCCAATAGCTTTTGAAAGAATAGTCAAGGCTGATGCAATGGTAGATCAGAGTCAGCATCGCTGAATATTAGGGACAGGATGACATGGATACAGGCAGAACCCCAGCCAGGCTGTAATCCTGGTAGTGCTGGTTGATAGAAAACATCATGCAGCAGTGCCTATCCAACTTGGGGGCTTCACAAAGTAGTGTTTTACTCATTTACCCTTTCTCTGCTTTGTGGACTTTCACCTCCTCCCTCCCCCATGTGTTAGCATGTCGTTCTTTTCCCTGTAAAGGCATTTTTCACAGCCACAGCTCCAGCTTTCATACATCCAGTTCACGCCTCCCTGACACAGCATTAACTCCTGTCCCTCCATTGACCCCGACTGCTGTATGCTACTTCTCCAGAGCTGGGGTGTAGGCACCTCATGGGCTTGAACAGTATTGCTGTTGTGGCAAATACAAAAAAAGTGTGAGATCTTAAATCACATATTTGGCTCACAGATTCAAGAGATTCTTAGCACTGCACTGGCATGAGATGATACCAAGTCACAATACATATATACTGCAGAAATAAATATTTTAAAGCATGTGATGGTATGTCTCCTTTTGTATGCTGCTGTAGAAGAACTAGGTGTTCTGTAGTGCACAGCATGCTGATCCACAAGATTTAAAAATGGAAAATGAAGGTAGGAGAAAAGGAGAATGAACAAATTGAGAAGGAAAGCCAAAGATTAAGCTGTGTTTTGGGAAGAAGCCAGCACAACAATGCAGCTCTCTTGGCAGGGCAACTCAGGCTTGTGGTACCCTTCCAATTCCACACTAGCTTTAAGGAACCAGCAATGCAGCATCTTTTCCTGGTTTGCCTGCTGTCTTTCTGAACAGCTTCTTTGTTCCAGGGACTCCTGATGGGTGGCATCCTCCAGAAAAACGACAATCTCAGGTGATGTCCACCATATTGCCAGCCTCCCTGTGCTCCTCACAGTACTCCTGGCCCCATCAGTAGACTTCAGAAGCACATAAATAAGAGGAACATTATTCTTCTTAGTAGGACAGTGCCCCCTTCTTCCACACCCTCAGTGAGCTGGCAGTGTACCAGGTGGCCACACATTTGTTAACCTTTCCCAAAAGTTGATATAACTCTCACTTCTACCTCACCTCTACCATGGGCTAATGGCTCTTGTGCAGCAAGGCAGTCTGCAGAAATATTTTTGCCACCAAACCTTCAATTAGGACAAACCCAAGGAAGTGTCCCAAAGTCAATGGTAGATTTTGGTGGCACAGAGACTACAGCTAATTGTCCTTTCTTTGGGTTTGGTGGTTGTTTTTTTTCTTGCCATAGCTCCTGACCCTTTCCAGCAAGAATGGACAGAACTGCTTCAGTGAGCGTTCCTCTCCACTGAAAGGGCAAAAAAATGTACAAGGGAGGATGCAGTGATGAGCTGCCTACATCCTCTGAGAAACAAAAATGTGAGGGCTTGAGGAAAAGGCTCCTGAAGAATGACAGATGGAGGCAGTCAGAAGCACGGAGATGCAGTTCCTCAAACATTTCAAGGCATATGCACCTCCTGGAGAGCATGGGCCAAGATTGCCTTGTGACCTTTAAGTATTTTGCAGTCTCTCCTCTTTTAAATCCATTTTGTTGGAAGTGAGTTTTGCTAAAACCAACAAAGTACAAATGCCTTTCTCAGCATGTCACAACTTTTTTGACCAACCCACACAGACAAACTGGAGACCTTGAGAACATACGCTTCCGTTCTGTATAAACAGTTTAAAATAGATTTTAGCTTTGCTTAGCATTACGTACAGTTACTATTTTTAAATGCACTCCAATTAATCATTCCCTTTTTTAGCCTGTGCCCTCCATTCATGCTTTTGAATCTCGTACGTGTTCAAGTCCTTCCCTTATCATGAAAACAAATGTGTCTGTACATTTTAATTTAATTCAGAATACCAAGGTTTCCCTCCTTTCCACCAATACAAATACGTGTATGAGGCCTAAAGAAAATCCACACGCTGTGTCATGTGCATGTTAAAACCTGCAGCAATTGTGATTAAAACTTCTCACAAACATGCCAACATTGTTGACAACTGGCCTCTAGCCTCAAGAAGAGAAATGCATCTCTCAGCCTGTGCCTCTGAATGGCTGCACATCCAGCCTCTGTGCCATCTGCAATGCTTCAGCCTCATACTGGAAATATTTTAGTAGCTGCTTATTGTATCTTGAGGAAGGGGCAATTACTTTTCATCCAGAGCCAGCCTCTCCATCTGTTCTTCAGTTATCCCTGTGCAGATTTCATTGCCATTCTAGAGCTGCTAAGGGCAGAGTGGGAAGCTCTTCATGTTTTCCAAACAGCACGTAAAATCTTGCGGGATGAGGAAGCAAAAGGCCAAAGGTGCATGTCAGAATTGCACATAAGAGAATAAGAATAGAGAGTACACAGGAAAGGGCTCTGCAGCTGTAGGATATTCTCCATGGAAGGGAAGCAGCCTTGGACATCCGAAAGTGCCACACACACACTGCTGGTTTTCCCAGGTTAGTGCTGGCTCAGTCCCAGCAGTCTGCTGCTTCAGGAAGAGATCAGTGAGAAACATCTGCTGGATTTCAACTTTCTCCTTTTCAGATGCCCCATTACACTCACTCTGGAACCACTGCATGACTTAAAGGCAGGAATCCAAAGAGCTTGCTGCAAAGTGAGCTGTGGGGATTGCTCTGATTGCCAATGTTTTCTGCCAGCTGCTGACAGCGCTTGGAACATAGTGAGGTCTAGCTAACAAACACTGCTGGATAAACAGGACCTGGCAAGAGAAATCAGGGGAATGATTTGGTTTGCACCAGGCCACTGGATCCCATTTCTTTGTGCAAAACATTGTAGACTGCTGCACCAGAGGAATGTGCTATGGGATGTGGAGCAGAACAGAAAACACATTCCTGGAAGGAGCCAGCAATGCCAAAAGATGGCAGCTATGTAGAGGTAAAAGACTTTACTTATGGGGCAGCAAGACAGAATGTCTGTGCTAATTGCCAGAACTTCTGCAGCTGAGTTTCTGTGGATATACAAAGTCATGTCTCAGTAGATGCTCATAAGTGTACTCTTAGGACAGACTGCCATGGGATGGAGGAATGGAAAGCCCTTTTCCTGCTATATGGCTGGTGTCTGAGCAGCACAGGCAGAGGGCTGTTTTTTCACTCTGTCATTTAGCCTGGTTTTTGCTTGGAAACTGTGGGAGAAAACCAAGGAGGATGAATTAATGCTTCTGCGAAAACACTCCGCACATCTCTAATCAGGCAAGACAGAATGGCACTTAAAGAAGAGTCCCAAGAGCTGGTTGTGAGGTAACATTAGGTACAGACTTTGCACATTAGTATTTCCTAGGCTAGAAAAATGTAAAGCTCTCATTTAAATTACCTGGAAAAAAAAAAGACTCATTTTAATCTGACTACTGGTCTGCAAAGCTAATTTGAAAAACTCTGCTCTTTCAAACTGGCTAAAGAGTTATAAAAAGTGAAGTGGAGTTGCCTGGTGCTGGAGACTTTTCATCCCAGTGGGAAAGTGTCTTTTACAATGTTTGCATAAGCAAGAAGACCAGGTTAGAATACAAAGGCCTGATCCTGTCTAAGCATAGGCAGGAGCAACTTAAATACCTGCAAGCTGCATTGTCTCCATCCTCAAACCAAGACTGCAACCCCTTAACATCCTGAACCTGAGCTTTCCTACTTCCACATCTCCAGAGCACCTTTCTTCAAACCAGTTGTCCCAGGCTTTTCCTGGTACTGCCCCTATGTCCCAGTATTCATGGTAACAGCTCCATCTGTTCAAAGCCCAAACCAAAGGCTGCCTGCACATCATGAGCCTTTGCACACTTCACCTGTTCCCTATTTTTAAATGTGCACCTTTAAGTAAAATAAATTTAGCCTGGAAATGACCTCCCAGGCTTATTGCTTTTATGTTTTTCTCTGTTACTGTAAAGAGTTCCTTGGTGAGAGTAATCTTTTCCGAAGATATTTAAAAGCAGGATCAGATCCTTTTTTTACTTTTCTGTTTGATAAAACAGAGAGCTTAAACTAGTATTGAATAATACTTTGTAAGAACATGTCCTTGTGGGACTGAAAAAGACTGGCAACAAGGATGGCTTCCCACTAGCAATTATTTTCTGAGACTTTGTACAGTCAGCTCCCAGTCTGTTCCCATGGTTTCCATCAGCCTATAAACAGGACATGTGTATTTCTCTTTTGACTTCTCAAGACTGCTATGGACAACCTGCCCCTCAGGGTGACCAGGTCCAGGTCCTACTGTCTGCTGTCCTACTGTCCTACTGACTGCTTCACTGGGTGCTCTGAAGTCCTGAGGGTCTACCCCAGATCTTTCTCTAGATGTCCCTTCCCATATTCTAGGCAAAGTTTCCACAACCAACACGGCAAGGCCTGATGTTCACTAGTCCCTGTGGATGCCCTGACACCACTGTTGACTTGGAAGCCTCCAACAGTACCCAGATGCAGGTCTGCGTGTCAAACACACCAATGGAAGGACTAAGGCTGACACAGCTACTCTGAAGCTTGAATCCCTTTTTCCTCTTCACTCTGACCCTGCAGCCCCTTGCCCACACAGAGCCTTGCTAATGCTTTGTACAGGCACTGCAGCTCATAACTCCACCAATTAGACCTCACCCAGGGTCAGGAAATGACCTTAGTGCTCTACACAGCTCGAGAGCCTGTGGCTGTCATTGCTCACTGAGGTGCTGTGGAGGGTGAGGTGCTTAGGCAAACAGTGATGATACGGGAAACAACGTATGGCTTTGCTGTCTCAGCACTGGAGGTGGCTTTTTACCACACCCACCTTCAAAGAAGGCAGAAATGTTTGTCTTGGGAAGGAGGAGGAGATGGGAGGAACCACCCTTGTGCTTAGAACAGCTCAGGCAAGAGAAAAGACTTGGGTCAAGTCTCTGTGAATTTCTTCAGGACTGTTGGGGAGAATTATATGACAATGCTGAAAAACCAGTGAAGGACACAGTTGGCAGGCTCACAGCAGGCTCACTATGCACCTCTGCTTTTTTATGATCCTGTGGACTACACTGACCTCTCATGCTGGATCCCCTGCTCTCAGCTGTCTCATGATGGGACAGCTACATTCTTAAATCTCAGTGGTGATGTTAGATGTGGCTGCAGCTTCTCTGGGATGTGTTGCACAACACACAGAGATCTCGACACATCAGCATCCTGCCCTGGGCAAAGGCACTGTGGCTGTGGAAATCTGTGACCACTTCAGCCGACAACCTTCTCAGTGCAAAATACTTGTTTTTTAACGATTAGGACAAAGCATGATGGCAAGGAGATATTAAACCAGCAGGCATACTTGCATGTTGTCTCTCATCTAACCTTAGTACATTCTGAAGGGTTTTAGGTGGGATTTACTGGAGCAGAAATGATGAATTGACTTGATCACATGGTAGGAAGCCTGATTGCTCCTGAGTGCCTGCAGCTCTTGTGCTGCTTGTGAGAGTAGAGACAGCAGTTTATAGCACTAATGTTACTTGTCTGGCACAGTCTAGTGATGGCACTTCTGACTAAGTGTCACATGGCCTCTAGGAAGGGTCTCAAGATCCTGTTACTCAGACTAAGGGGGAAACAGCTGTTCCACTGTGCTGTGACAGAAGGACCACAGCAGTGATATCCAGCACAATACCAGTAATTCTTAAAAATTGTCCAATATCCATTCTTCAAAGAAAGGGCTGAGTCCAGACTGGATAAGTCTGGTGTTAACAAACATATTCCAGCCTGCTATCCAGACACAGACACAGCAGAGCTAGAGAAGTTAAACCCTGACCCCTTTGGGGTAGCTGCTCTCCAATCATGTCTTCACTGCTGCTCTTCAAGCACTGACTTTGAAGGAGGCTCACAGCAGAGCCTTAGCCAGCCCTAGTCTGGATAAGGACAGAAGTAGCATAACGACAGATAATGTCAGGTAGGGGTAACATTATTCCTTAACATATAAGGAAGATGGGACTAAGAATTTCTGAACTTTGGTTTGCTTGCAAGGCATTCTAAAAGATACTCCTGCATGCTACTGTGGGCTGCACTGCTCATGGCATTGACATGCACAGGTCCATTAGCATTAAGGCATGGCAAATGCTCAGTCAACAGATGTATTTTACCTCCTTTCTGGTTCTGCTCTATATTAGATGTAGTCTTATGTATGATAAATACTGGCATAAATCCAGCCCACCTCTACTTTTGGTTTGAGTGCTGTTGCCTGTATTTGATTCTTTCCAGAAGGCCCACAGGTGAATTTCAAAGAGGCAGAGTTGTTCATTTGCAGCTTGCACACTGTATGAGAATGTGGTACCCAGCCCTGAGCTCCTCATCTGCAGGACATGTTGCAGTTCTTGATGGCTGATCACCGTGTTTTTCTGCCAATTTCTCTTCATGGTCTGCTAGTTGCACTTTTGGAGATGAGACTTGCTCCTTGGCATCTATTCAAGCTATAGAGTCCAATTTATTTCTCACACAACATCCATTGCTTCTGCAGTATGTTGATCTAGTCTATGCAAGCTCACTAGCCCAGAAGTAGCTCTCATTTCTTTTCTGTTGCCAACAGACATAATCAGCAATTAAGATGATGACAGCATTTTTAAGGGATTTCTCTTTAGAAAGAGTGTAGCACCCTGCAATCAGTCCCCAGCAGTCAGCTCCAGGGGGAGCCTTTACAAGCACAAGGGTTCCTTCTGCCACAGAAATGGAAAAGCTCAGCTGAGTACAGGGGTCCCAGCCATGCCAGGACTCTGCTTCAGCCTTAGATCTCACCAGCTTTAAAGTCTTTCCATTGACATCATCTTAAAGTTTCTGTTCCATACACAATGTTATCAGAGCCACTTGGGCTTTGCTGGCATGTCCCCTGTGTTAGTAGTTACATTTTGTTAACAGGACCAGACTGGTTGCAGTAAATTGGCTTGGTCAGAGCACAGTTAGTGACATGCACAGTTGGTTTGACCATGTATTCTTCTGGAGCATTTTCCCATGGTGAGGAGGCTTATACAACTATTCAGTCTGTCCCACTAGGAATTTTGGACCCATTGGCTGATTTCAGTTGTAATCTAAGGGAGCAGTTAATCAGCAGAGGCAGCCATCCATGCACAGAGCATCCTCCCCAGGTCCTGAGAGCTGTGCTGTGAGTTTTGCTCTGAGACACCACAAAATATACATGGAAGAGACATTGCATCCCACCAATGCAAATTTTTTGGGGGAAGTTTGTGTCTTACTGGACACCAGAGAATCTAGCCATAAATCCATGGGAAAACAAATTTCTTAACAGTGCTGCTCAACTCCTTTTTCACTTTTAAGGTAAGAGTCTTATTATAACTAAGACCACTAGCTCTATATCCAAAGAAACTCTCAGGTGCAAATTATTTTACAGGCTTCCTTTTGCTGATGGTATCTGTGTTAGCCCAAAACTGCAGCATAAGAGAAACAAATGAAGATTGTCAGAAAGTGATGGCAATGTTAATTACACAGTGGTGCTGTAAGTGTACTGAACTTTGTAGTGACAGAAAAGCACAAAGTTGGCCCCACTAAAAAGGACTAAGAGTTTCCTAAGACAGAAGAACCTAAGTTGGTACACAAAGAGTACCAGAGCAGGAACATTTCCCAGTGGTGGGTGCTTTAGACTTGTGCTGGATCTGCAAGAAGCACCACAGGTTCCTGAGGAGGTGGTGTCAGCCTGCTGGTGAAGGAGCCTTATGGAGAATTAAGTTAATGAAGGGAACATGGAGCAGAAATACTGTCATAGCAAAGGGGACCCCTTCCTAAAGTGCTTTCTGCAGGTTGTGCAGGCAGGGCTGGCATTGCAGGGTGAGCCAGTGAGCACCCAGTGCTGTAGGACTTGTTTCCAGGGAGTCCAGAGCACAGGCAGCTCAGCCAGCCAGCAAAACTCCTCAGGTAATGGCCAGCAAGCCTACTTTGTCAGAGCAGACGTGGCAAGGAAAGGACATAGTCCATGGGCAGTCTAATTAAGATCTACTATAAAGACAGTCTAAGGTGACCTCACACACTTTTATCTAGGGAATACAACACATGATCTCAGGCCAGCAGCAATGCATGCAGGAGTGAGGGACAGGCTGAGTAAAACTGGTTTTCTGAGACTTTATGCTTTATGGTTGGATGCAACAGCACAAGCTCTTATCATATTCCCTTTGGGGCATGCACAGGGTTGCACAGGATGGAGACACACAGAATTTTTTGTCGGGTTCTCTGCTCTCTGAGATGTGATAAGCTTATGTTAGCCTCCCTACCCTTGCTAACTGGGGGAGTTAAACAGATTATTGTTCTGTTCTCTATGGTCTTTTCCCAAGAAACTAATAGTAAAGCTATATTGCTGGACCATCACACTGGGGAGAGCAGTATCTTGCCGCTGTGATTTAGGAATCCTCCTTTGCAATATAGGATGAAACCAGGTGTTTGCATGAGCTTTCTTCAGAGATAATTCCAACTGATGCAGGACATGCTGGGAATCCTTCAAGGGGAGTTAAGAAATATATAGGACCCTCCTACCTGAGGCACAGCTCTGCCAGGAAGCAAATCCTCCAAGTGGCTGTTGGAAATGCTACTCAGTGATGCTACTACCACTGTGTCTTCTCTGTGGAGGAGAGAGCTGCAGTCTTGTGTGGGTAAGATGTGTGGTGGGATTCCCTCAGAAGCTTCATTAGGACCCAGGTTTCTTGGAACTTGAGAAGTTAATTGCTGATTTCTGAATAAATTCATGTATTGCATTCCTTCAGGATTTCAAAATGCGTTAGACCAAGGAACTGAACAAGCTCTCAGTGTTTATTTTTTTAACTAATTACCACTGGATATAGACCTGGTCAATAAACAAGTCAATAAACATACAGGACCAGTGGGCTTAGCAGGGAGCTGGTTTGCTAATTTTGTTGCAAATTTATATTGCAACAGAACTGTCTGAAGGCAGACATCACTTCTTGGCAGTCATCACTTCACTAAGAGCCACAAAATATTTCCTAGCCATTGCTATTATTTCTCTTACCATTTTGAAATGCATAGTGCTAAAAGGGTCCTAAAAGCATGTGCTTTGTTTTCTGCACTTCTCTCTGTCTTTAAAGTATATAAACAATCCTCTTAGTAGCTTATCCTCCTCTTCAGAAAAGTTTGTACATGAGAGTTAAGCATGCTTCTGTTCTTCAATTGTTTTCTTTTTTTTCTTTTGCCTTCCTCTTCAAAATTCCAAACACCAGTGATCAAGAGAAGCACAGGCTGAGCTGGCTGAGCCTGCGGTGACACCCGCTTCCTTCTGCCACCTCGCGGGCTGTGGCTACAGTACAAGGAACATGGCTTTTCCAGCATGACATACCTTGTTTTCCTTTCATATTTAATGAAAGATCCCATGATAACAGGAAACATTACTCATTGCCACTGCTGGGCATGTCTTGACACTTCCGAAAGGAGTTTCCCCTCCCTGCGTCAGAGCTGTCGTAAGCAGGAATATCTCTCAGAGTGGTGACCACATCTTGAATTGTTTAACTTTGTTATTGCAACAGAAGATGAGAGACTCACCTCTATTATTACTGGATGATTTTTGTTGTTTTATTCTTTTTGTTTGTTTGTTTGTTTCAAAATTTGAGTAATTATTTTCAAACATGAGGCCTGAAAAAAGAGCAATAGTGTCTTGTTCTGGGATATTCAAAATGGTTCAAATAAATATTGCTGATAGTATAACACAACGAAAGATAGTTTAAGGCAAGCATTAAATGAAGTCTTTTCCAAGAGTGGAGCACTTTTCAGCTGGAGACTGTGGAGTGTCATAAACTGATCCTTCCCTGGTAAGACTGAACACAACCATGCAGCACTGCATAGTCCTGCACTGAGGGGACAACAGGTTGATACAGAGAGCCAAAGAGCTCTTCCTTTCCTGCAGTGCTGGGAGAGGGATGGTTGCTGTTCTCTTTATTTGTTCTTTAGGTAACCAAGAAATTTAAAATCAATTTGGGCTAAACTACCAATAGAACAACTATGTTATATCAAAGCAAATGTTAACAATTAAGTTTTGAAAAGTCAAGTTGGACACATTCTGTGGATTTGATTTCACCAAGCTATCTCAAACTGAAACACAGAGGCTGAGTGTTTTTCCTTGTGAATAACTGCAATTGTAGCAGTGGCCTTGGAAGGACACTTACCTCTTAAACATAGCAAGCCTTTAAGAGGCATGCAGCTACATTTAAAAATGCCCATAGTTAAATTTATGTATGTTGGATGAGTCGTAACTGCTCCCTTATCTTCAGAGTGTTTTGCAAAGAGCCATGAATCAGACTTGTTGAGTGAGCCCCAGTATTCTGAATATCATATAATCATTTATATTTATGTATTCATGGGCCACACTGAAAACATAATTGTTCAGAATAGCTTTCTTTCTGGTGAAGAGCTTGTTAAAATCTTTTAAGATATTCGACATATGACTGCTCCTCTCTTTACAGAAGCAACTATATAAAGCTCAGAGAATACCCATAATCCTGACTTCAGAAGCACGTCCCAGTGAAAACCTTCCTTGCTGACACTTGAGGAGTCACTGCTCGCACCTCCCACTGATCCATTTACCCTGCCTCCTCGGGAGGTTGTGGGGCCTGGAACAGAAGTATTTCCAAAAGAGCTTTCAGCTTCCTGCCCAGCACATCTCAGTTCTAAGAGCCTGAGTGCCCCGAAAGCTCTCCTTGACCCCCATGAAGGTGCCTGCCAGGTGTACCTGACCTCAGCTTGGGAGACCAACCCAATGAGCTCTGGAGCCAGAGCTGGAAACTGGTGCAATGCCTGTAGAAAGGGCTGATGCACAAGCAGGTCTCTGCAGGGAGACTTGATTCAGAGAACTCATCCATGCTGATGCTGTTTCTCTTTAAGCTACTAATTAGTGCAGCTCAGCGTAATGTGCTGTGTTGACACAGCCTGGAGGTTTGGCCTGTGCTGCTTTGCCTCCTGCCTGGCAGAAGCTTCTGACCTGATGTGGTTTTCTGGTGTAATTCCCCCAACACATCCTAACAGAGGGGCTCCCAACACCTGCAGCCATATGCAGGGGGGAGCAGAGGCACATGGTGTTGGGTATAGGGTCACTATGGTGCAGGGGTGTCACCCACTCCTGATCCCCTCCCTGTATATCCTCTGTGTCTCTGGACATTCCCAACCCATGGATCTCCCTCTCCTCCCACGGTCCCTAACCACTCCTGGAGGTCCCTGTCACCACAGGTGTCCCCAGCCCCCTCAGACATCTCCATGCAGCTCCCTATCCCCCACTGGAAGTCCCCCAGCCCCTGAAGGACCCCACCCTCTGGAGGTCCTCACCAGTAACTGCATCAGTGTCCTGGTTCTGGGTTCCATGGGGCTGGTAAAGGGTAACATCTGCCACCCAGGGCCTCGGCCATACAATGAAGGTGTCAGCAGCTCTCAGTCCACAGTGCATTCTGCACATTCACTCTGATCTGGTATTGCTCCTTCCTTCAATGTCAAATCCATGTCTGTGCCTCCTGCTGTGCTGTGCCAGACCTGGTGCTCCTTGTTCCCCATGTGGCTCCTTGTTCAGCCACCATGCAGCTCACACCCAGCTCCTTTGTGGCAATGAAGGTGAGCTGTAGCAGCACCCACTGTGGTGGACACCAGAGACACCCAAAACTTCTCAGCTCAGAAGCTGAGCTGCCCCCAGATGCTGATGGACTGCTGTCATCTTAGCCTTCTGGGAATGAAGGCAAGCAAAGGAATGCTTGGGTTCAGGATTGGGTCTGACAGGCTATGCTGGCTCCTCTGCAAATTGCTGGATGGGCATTGCTTGTCAGTGGGATCTGGCGTGGTGCTGGGGTGTTGCAGGCAGAGCCCTCCAATGCTTTTCTTGCTGAAATGCTCCCTTGCCTCAGTGCAACACCATGGGACCTGGCTCTGCCATGTTACCCAGGTTGGATGGAGATGTCAGAGGTGACACTGACATCTCATTACAAGGCCTTGGTGTGGGACACTGGCAACAGTGGGAGCAGCAGCAGCAGCAGGGTGCAGCAGCATCTCCTGTGTGGAGATGTCTGAGCTGGAAGACTGACCACTCCTTGCACCAGGCTGGTGTAGACAGAAGCCTCTGCAGAAGAGTGTGCATAGGCTGTGCATGGAGATAGCCCTGCATTTGGAGTGACCCTTTTTCCTTCTCTTGGGTTTCTGTGTCTTCTCTCCTTGTTGTTCAAGGCCCATAGCTATATCCCAGGGAAGGCATCCCCAGGGAGGCATGCACCCCTCCAGGGGACAGACAGGTAGCACATCATGTAGACTGCTTGAGAATATCTCTGGAGGGAGATGGTCAACCAAATAAGGGAGTGCCTTAATGGCAAGGAAACCTTTCCCTGAGGGGCTGAAGGATCTCCCAGTCTTGGGGGCCATGCACCCCAGCTGGGTGTCCTCAAATGGGCATCAAAAGAGGGAGGGAGGAGAGTGTCTTGAAAGGGAGCATAAAGGAAGGAGGATGATGATAGTGGGGGGGGGGTAACATGTGCTTGAGAAAAACCTACAATTGACTGACTCACAGATAATGGAGGTACCTCATAACATGATCTGACATGATGCTCCTTTCATGTAGTGTGAAATAGCTGAGGGCTCCATCTTTTTGTTACTCACAGATGCTGATTTCCAAGGACTGGAGCCTTCTAGGGCAGTAATTAAGATTTAAATGGAGAGATCAGATGTAGAATAAATATCCCATTAACCTTGACAAAGCACAATCTTTCTTTACAGCTCATAGCAAAAGAGAAAGTGAGTGTGAAGGATGGGATGAAACAGGCACCAGCTTTCCTCCCTGCTGGAGAGTGGCTTCTGGCGCTTGGAATATCTGCTCAGCTGGAGGGGCCTGAGAACACATCCACCCAGAAACCAGTGAGGTGTAGGCTCTTTCAAGGATAAAGAAAGATTTTCTAACCTTTCCTTGCTGGAATTGGGAACACTACAGTGTGGCCATGGGTGCAAAAATCGTGGAGATCAAAGCAAGAAACAGAAGGCATTTAGTTCTAAACCCCAACAGTTGGGTTCTGTGCCCTGTGCAGGGAGATTTGGGATTTTCCACTCTTGGGACTATTGTGGTTTTTTTTCTAAATACCCATCATTGCCTCAAGTGAAACATGCAAAATAGGGCTCTGAATGTGGTACTGCCCCAGCCATGTGTGGTGATCATACCCTCCTTGAATGTAAAGTTCAGATGTTTGCCAGCAGTAAGATTCTCTGACCTGCCTACTCCGGGCTTATATTTGTTTGGTCCATCTGGAGAAGAAAAATTATGACTTTAGCCTAAGCCAGATAGGAAATGTTGGATGTGTTTTGTTATTGTAAAAGTCACTGTTTTTGAAAGTGGCACAAAGAGGAGCTTGACCTCTGTCATGTGGGCCTTTGTTAGCCAGTGGAGGAGAAAAGAAATGCCAAAAAGCCTTCAGAGTGAAGAGGACTTTTCCTAAGTGTTAACAGCAGGGTTAAGCTGGGTGTTTATTTCTGAAATTACTCCATTAACTCCTTATGCAAATGAAATGTGAATCATTGAAGAAAGAGCCACTATGCCAACTGATTGGAACAAGACAGGGCAAGAACTAGCATAAGGCTGGCCTGTTTGATGAGATAATAACAGCCAAAAGGATGCAGGTCAACTTCCTGAGACCAGCATAACTAGTCTTTACTGGTGTGAAACAACTTAACAGAAGCTGGCAAAAGCTATTTGTCTGCTTTGTGGGTGTTGTGTGATGAGACAAATCGAAACATTTGTCTAATAGAAACAAAAGTAAATGGAACTAATGAAGCATATTCATGTTGGGAACTTAGCTACTGGATCTTTCAAAGCAGTTGCATGTGTATGATTCACTCAGGAGGGAGCTTAAACATACTGCCAGCTCCCCATCGCTCGTACTGCTGAAACCTTGGATTTGGGCTGCTTTTATATATTTATATATATATTTGGGAAGTTTGGAGCATCAGTGAAGGGTGCCAGTACACAGAGAAGGCAGGAATCTTTGAGTCCTTGATGTCTCACAGACAGTGGGCAACAGCATCCTAATCTGAGATAGGAAGACATGAACTGGTGAGTGCCTGAGATTCCTCATGGCCACCAGCATGCAATGCCACACTAGAGGCTAACTCATGGGCTCATGTGATGGGACATGTTCAAAATTCAACTTTTCTGTGGGTTTGGCCACTATGAGACATTAAGGGATGAACCTCCATTCACTCTTGTTTACACTCCCTGATGGTGGTAAAGCCACCACTGGATGTCATGGATTCCTGATCCGGGAAGTGAACGTATTGGGTTTACCTGGAAGGGTTTTGGGGGGGACAGGTGGGGGTGGGGGGCTATAGGGGCTGGCTTCTGCAAGAACTGCTAGAAGCTTCCTCTGTGTCCCACAGTGTCAATGCTAGGCGGCTTCTAGGCAGACCAGTGGCTGGCCAAGGCTGAACTCATCAGCAATGATGGAAGCAGCCCTGGGAAAGCTGAGTCCACCAGTGTTGGTGGTAGCACCCCTGGGATGATGTATTTAATAAGAGAAAAATGTTATTGCACAAATGATTGTGGCCACAGAAGACCAGAATGAGATTATGTGACAGTGTTAACTCTGCAGACACCAAGGTCAGTGAAGGAGGGGGGATGGAGGTGATCCAGGAAACTGGAGCCAAGATTCCCCCGTAGCTCATGCTGAAGACCATGGTGAGCAGCCCATGGTGGAGCAGATATCCACCTGCAGCCTGTGGAGGATTCCAGACCAGAGCAGGGGAATGCCTGAAGGAGGCTCAGCCCCCATGTTAAGCCCATGCTAAAGCAGGCTCCTGGCAGGACCTGTGAACCTGTGAGCAAAGAAGCCCATGCTACAGCAGGTTTGCTGGGAGAACTTGCGACCCCACGGGGGACTTGCACTGGAGCAGGCTGTGCATGAAGAATGGCACCATGTGGGAGGGACCCACAGTGGAGCAGTTTGTGAAGAACTACAGCCCATGGGAAGGACTCACATTGGAGAAGTTCGTGGAAGAGTGTTTCTCATGGGAAGGACCTCATGCTGGAACAGGTAAATAAGTCTTCTCCCTGAGGAGGGGGCAATGGTAGAAATAACATGTGATGAGTTGACCACAACCCCCATTCCCTGTTCCCCTGTGCTGCTGGCAAAGGTAGAAAGTCAAGAATTAAGTTAAGCCCAGGAAGATGGGAGGGGTGGGGGGAATGTGTTTTTAAGATTTGGGTTTAATACTCATACTACTCTGATATGATTGGTAATAAATTCAGTTAATTTCTCCAAGTTGAATCTGTTTGCACATGACAGTTACTGCTGAATGATCTCTCCCTGTACTCACTTCAACCAACAATCTTTTCATTATATTTTCTCTCCTCTGTCCCTCTGAAGACAGGAGTGATAGAGTGGCTCTGGTGGGCACCTGGTGTCCAGCCAGGGTTAACCCACCACAGTGACCCAGGCTTGCTGAGCTACTGAGCCTGAAAGGAGAGCTGGGGGTGCAGGCATTTGGCTCCCCAGTTGTGCTCGGCTCATACCTCTCCTGCTCCCATGGTCATTTGAGATGGGAATAAGGAAGGTCAGAGTCTGTCCCAAAGGCAGGTTGCTGTTGGTTTTAGTGGAAACAGGCCCTTTGCAGATCCCAGTGCATGGGTTGGAGGCAGGCATCTTTGTTACCCCTGTGCAAGGAGACACCTCAGGGGCTGGATTTCCCTCTCATGTCGCGCTGGAGCTGTGAGCAGAGCATGACCAACTGGGCTGACAATCAGTGCAAAGTCAGGGTGTGGGTGCTTAAATATCCAGTTCCACACAACTGAGACTAAGATGACCTTGCTGAAAACAAAGTACACACGATGCCTCAGTGCCCTCTGTTCCTCAGAAAACAGCTTGCAGACAGCTGTGGAGAGATCACAAAGTCCTCACAATTGAGCAAGAAAATGATTCCTAATAACACTACCCTGACAGAAGTGCTCATGGGATCCCTTGAGTCCCAAGGGTGCAAGGTCCAGGCCTGGAGGCTTACACTCAATCTGTCTCAGGGCTTTGGCCACCCACAGCTCCTTGCCCTGCTGCTACAGAAGTCAATGTTTTGCCACCATAGTAAACTTGAACTTTTTTATTTTTTGGCTCTTAGCAGGTCTGTGAACACAATTTTCCTTGCAGATCAGAGGAACAAATTCCAGGTGAATGTAGAAACTACCTTCCAGGCTTCACACACTGCCACACTACAGTGCTCCAGCCTATCTTATTCCACTTCATTGCATTTAATTGTGACTCCCCAGAGCTTTGGTGGGGAGGCAGTCTGCAAGCCACCTGTTGCAGAGAGGGCTGAGATGCCACTGACTCCTTTTGCTTTCCTTTGAGCCTAGTAGAGACAGATGTTTCTTCTCCTTTCAGAAAACCTTTCTGTTCTGCTGTTCCCACTTTCATTCTCTCTCCACACTATTTTCCATGATCACACACATTTCAGCACCTGCCTTTTCCAGGTTTTCATCTGACTTCCCAGTTTGGCTTCCACTTTCAAATCTCTTTGCACACTGTCATCTCATCATTAGCAGCAGTCTCCCCCAGCTATAGCACACACTCCATCCGCTCCACTGACTTTTATCTCCACTTTCTTCTCCTTTTCATCTTTCTTCTGCCTGGAACTCTTGCCAGTATGATTCCTTAAGTGCAGACTGTCACATACAAAGCTATGACATTGTCTCTGACCCTGTTTTCTGTTTCCATTAGTATTTTAGAAACAAGCTTGGGACTGGCATGTATCACCTTCTGGTTTGTCCTGTTGTAAAGAGATTTTAGCAAAGAGAAAGGGACAGGTGCTCTGGGGGCTGGGACAGACTCAATGCCTATTGGTGTCTGACCCCAGTGGAAATGGAGGTATGAGCTGGCCAGTCAGCCTTGTAACAAGGCACTTCCTTGCAACAAGACTTTTATATATAAGCCTTATAATTAAAGGCATTCCCCCAAGTACTTTTGCATGAGTATCTCAGGAGAAGAGTAGGTAAAACAAGGCATTAGCTTTCAAAGTAAGTTGTCCAAATCTGGCTTTGACTGGATGTCCCATCGTGGGACCTGTATTGCCAGAGGACAAGGGTCCTCTTCACTGCCACATTTACTATATTTTATTTACTTGCCTATTTTCCCCTCAGATTTTGCTATGAAAGCAGCAGTGGCTATCAGAAGTGTCTGGTCTTCCCTGCCAACACCTCCTGACTGCTCAGTGGCTCACCACTGAGTTTCATGCATGAGCAATAAGGGCTCAGATGGTGTTTTTCATCCAGGTAGGAATTGGGTAAGTTGTGCAGGCTCAGATTTTGTTGGTGATCCGTATGAAACAAACCCTCCTTGCTGCGTAGTGGAGGTGAATTCCTTCAAGATTCAAGAAATGTAAAAAAAAAAAGCTTAAGTCCAGGAGAAAGGCAAAAGGGTTGTATCTGTTAAAGAGGGAGCTAAATGAAACAGGAATCTTCCTTAGGAGCTCATTTGACCTGAGCACAGACCAGACTGACACTATTTCTCTCTATTTCTGTGATGTGTGCACTCAGTAAAAAGTTTTGTATCTTTGTTCATCTGAGTTCAATTAACCTGGAACGACATACTCGGCTTGGTATGTTTTGGGTGGTGGGCACTCTGTCAGGCTTTGGCATACAAGTGGTGTGTGCTACCCAGAAACACAGGTGTGAGACAAGGAAGATCAAATGCTAATAGTCCCCTGCCACTGTCACTGAGATTTGTGGAGACATTGTGACAACACTATTAATCTTTCCTGTAACAGAAGCAGCAGCTTATTCATTTATTCACTTTCTTTTCAAGTAGAAATGTCCCCCTTGCAGCTCAGGTGCAGGGAAATGAAAGGCCCGTCTTGCAGCTTACTCTTATTTTTCAGCCTATGTGCTATACTGTCTGATTGCAGTGGCAGCACTGGGATGGCAGTCTTGGCTCTGGCCAAGCACATCTTCCTTCTTGGTGTGACTATCAGTCATGTGCCTTCTGCAGCCACTGTCCATGCTTTGAGGGATGTTTTGTGGGTTCCCTCAAGCAGCCCTGCTGAAACAAGCCTCTGCCCTTGCAGAGCTCTCCAGAGCCTCAGTGATTGCAATGCCTTTGGGCTCTGGTTGTTATGAGTGGCTAGGACTGGAAGCAGGGGAAGCCATCCAGGAAGTCTGTGTCTGTCCCTGTGTGTGCTGAGACCCAACCTGGCCCTGTGGCATGTCCCTGGCTCCAGTATCAGCCCTAGACAATGGGCCAGCAGCATGATCACCTGTTGCTTTCTGCTGGTAAAGCTCAGGAAGACCTAGTGACAGGATTCTTTTATACTTACTTCTGGCCTCCTAGTGAAGCATTTTGGATATTCTGCTTAAATATGTTGTTAATGTCAGCAGGTACCTTTACGTGCCAAAGACAGAGAAAAGTGTGAGATGAGGACAGGTAGCCTTGCCACCTCATGCCCCGAGAGGACAGAGGTTTATTATTCACAGCAGCAGGGGAGAGAGATCTCAGGATTTATATGCACAAATAGGCAGATACACACACACATATATATATAAATACATATATAGCTCATCTACATGAGTTATGTTCTGTTGTTCCCAAATGAACGTACCAGTTCTCCTCTCCTCCACAATACATATATTTTTGGTTTTGGTGCAGCTTCAGGACTCAAGAGAAGGTTTTATTTTGCAAGTTTCTAGGTAGGGGTAGGGAGGAGCTTGAGCTATTGCTGACTAGAAACTTTTAAGTGGAAACCTTGCATAATTGAGCCTTGCCCGTGTACCTGTTAACAGTACTTGGTGGAAAGGCTATGAAAATATTCGTAAAACATTTTTATCCATCTAGACAGGATTGTGTGGCAGGACTCTGCTACTTTGCTACTTCCCACCATAATGTAATGTCAGTGATGGACATGTTTTTTCTGTCTTATCAAAGGAGGTGCCTTGGGTTGTCGGGCTGAAGGGTGGTCACTGTCCGATGTTGCCTTCACAGAGTTGTGGTGTCCATGACTGCCAGAATGGTCTAATCCTGCTCTTCTGTGTCCCTCTCACTCCTTGGATACTAAGCAGAAATGTTATGGCCCTGAATAACAGTGGTGAATGCTAGACCAGCAGTTTTAATGCTGGTATAAGGATTACTACCCAAAAGGCAAAACTAAGAAGAAAATATGAAGAAAACTCCATGTACTTGAAGTAGCCCTCTTTGATCTTAATTGTTTTAGAAAAGGATGTGTGACCCTGAGATCACCTATGGACTCATCCTATATTCACCTGAGACATGAGCTTTCAAATCCTTGCCCTGCTATGTGATGGCCTCGGTACCTGACTGACTTCTTTGTGTTTCAGTCCTTACTCGCCTGGGTGTGACAGTGTGACAGTGTGACAGTGATTTCAGACCCCACAGAATATTGTGATGGCAAGAGCATGAAACACCAGCTGCTGTTGTGAGGTTTTCAGGTAGATGGTATAGCCTGGAGCTGTCTCATCACCACAGTCCATTCTAAGGCCTTCTCACCCCAGAGCAACAGAACTAGAGCAGAGATTCCAAAGATTAGACACTGTTCTGCCCAAGGGCATCCTGTGCTGGAGGCTCCAGCTGCCCTCACTAAGCTGAAAAATTAATGCTGGCCTCCTCTTTGCATGGAGCAGCTGCTGTTATGGAGAACTGCAGACAGGCCTGTGCTGTCACAGCTGGAGCTGCACCCCATGTCCTTTCTTCAAAGGAAATAGGAGAAATGCAGAGGGGCAGTGCAGACCCTTGCTGAAAATCATTCTCATAAGGGGTGGGTAATTTTTTGTTTAAATTTAAAATGTTAGATCCTTCAGGAAGATTGCTTTGCAAGCACAGACTTAGACCTAAGGTGTAATTTGCTCTCACGGTGTGCCAGAGGAATCCCACTGCCTTCTAAGGCGTATCAAGTGCAGATAGGGACGATGCACCCATTTAGCAGAGAGCTGATTTATTCCTTAGACAGTCTTTCCCTTTTGGCGTCTACTTGTGCAATCATCAGCTCCTGGCTGAGTTACTATGGTAATAAGAGTATATCATGGGCACTACACTTACTGTCGCCTGGGTCACAGGAGAGGAAAAATAGCAGAGCAAGCTGCTTAAATTTCTTCGTTTTCGACACACCCATGGTAAGAATGTGGGAAAGAACTGGAAAGGACTGGAAGTCCCTACATCTTCACGCCCTGCTAACCATGTTTCACTTGCAGTGCAGACACAGAGGCAGGCACTTGTTCCTGTGCCCTAGGGGATCTGCCCACTGCAGCCTGTGCAGCTCCCAAAGACTGATGTGCCCAAGGAGCAGGATGGAACTGTGCCACCAGATTTCTCCAGTAGCAAGATGAGGACTTTGCAGTGGGCTCTGGAAGTGCCAGGGGACAGTGCTTCATGCTCAGAGTGCTTCTGATTCATCTGAGGGGATTTCAAGGGAGAGGAGTGCTGCACCAGGACTGTGAGTGCTGACCCTGTCGTGCTGGGGGCTATGCTGCAGGCAGCTGGAGGGACTCACTGCTCCCCAGTGCAGTACCTGGGATCGCCCACCTGCCAGGGTGCCCCAGGGTGGCTCTCTCCAAGGGATAAGGAGGTGATGTGGGTGTGAAAAAGATGTGCTGGACTGGTCAGACTCAGAGTCTGGCTGCTCCTGCAGGGACTCTGCTGGGGGCCAAAAGTGAGATGGGGAGCTGGGCTGTGATGCCTGCTATGCAAACATTATCAAACCTGCCCTTTCTTCTAGGGTCTAGAGAGCTTACAGAAAAATCCCTTCCTTGGTGCAGAAACCCCCATTTCATGGTCCATGGGGTATTAATGGCACCTTGCACTGAGACTATAAATGTGCACATGGGAGGCAGAGGAAGAGGAGGACTCTGAGGTCCTGGCCTTGCAGCCACAAGCTCTGCTGTTTTCGATCTTCACTGCTTCAGTCAGGCTATTTTTATCACTTGGGCTGCAGTTTTTACTTACTATTTTTATCCTGTGTTACTGATTACTTCTAATTATGAAGGAATTTAAACTTGCTCAACGTATGTTAATGATTCTGTGTTACACAGTGTAGATTGGAGGATGGTGTCAGCAGCCAGAGCTCGGGAACCAAGTCTGTGTAGGGGCCCAGCCCCAGTTTGGCATGGGAGAATAACACATTGTGTTAGGGCCAGGCACAGTCAGTTTTTATAACAGAATATATAAGAGCCTGTGCTGGTTTTATTCTTCCTTTTTACTTGACTGAACACTCAATCAGGAAGAGTTTCTAAGTCACCATCATAAATAGCCAGAAGAGGCAAATCCAACAAGCTGTCAGGACTTATTTTCCCAGAAAGATGAGTACAAAATGCTGCTCTTATTTACATTATTCATGCACATTTTTCTAGTTCTAAAGGATTCACTACTGCAGATAATGTACTACTTCCAAGCAAATTAACTAATTTCTAAGCAAATTGTTCTACTTTGCCATAATCCACTAGTGGGGTTTTTGCTTGCATCTGTTGGAAATATTATTTAACCAATCTGGAAAAATTTAAGCTACACTGATCAAGAAGAAAAGAGAATCTTGTGAATTAGTCACACTCAGTTATCAAGATGCTTAGGAGCCAGAAGAGACAAGCCTGCATGTGACCTCCAAGGTGACCTCTGCTCCTACCCCAGAGGGAAAGAAGAGCAATGTTTCCAAAATGAAGAGCCTTTCCTTCACTTGAACCCCTGCACAAGGCTCTGGCCCACCTAATGAGAGCCCTGCAAGGTCAGCTGGTGTGGCTGGAGCTGCTCTGAGCACCTCAGTGCTGTCCCCTCCAAAGAACCTGAGCTTAGATGCTGAGACAAACTGAGTGTACTCCACACTTGAAGGACAGTCCAATTTCAGAGAGCAGATGGATGGCAAGTGAGCCCAAGGAAAGTGCTGGAGACAATTTAAGCTGCACCTGCAGCCAGGAGTGGATATCTACAAGCTGTCAGTCCTGCCTCAGACAAGCTATCATTTATCCTCCTGTATAAGCACATCTTGCTCTTAAACATGTAGTTAAGAGAAAGAATTACTACACTACTAGGGACTGCATTTGCACTTAAATGAATTTTTAAACATCTTGTTTAACCTTCCTGACGGAATAGACATGTCTGCCTGTGGAAAAATTGAAAACCAATAAATAATACATCCACTGAGTACTTCACCTTGGGAAAGGTCACATTTTGAAACGTCTGTCTGTTCATCAAATGAAACTTTCTGTTTGATGGAAGGGAAATTCTTTGGATTCAAGGACCAGTAGCAGAACTGATTGTATGATGGGTCTTTGAATTAAAACAATAGCATCAAAAGCCAGAGCGATGCTGCTGGAACAGCCTTCTCCTGCAGGGAACACATAGAGTCTTACTGCTTCAATACCCACTCAAAATAATTAATAGCATATCTGTAATATGACACAGTGAGTGAACTTCTTATAAACTCTGAAAGTCTAAATGGCTACTATGCTTCAGACTTTGGGACTGGTCTCCGTGGGGATTATGGCCCAGGTGCTCCTGCAAAAGGCTGGTGCTGGCGGAGGGAAATCTTGATCTGGGCAGAATGACTGTACTGGGGAAGCCCACGTGCTTAGTAAATGTGCTCTCCCTGCCAGAGACCCCTCCCTGCCCAGCTTTGAGAAAAATGTCATGATGCTCTTGTTGGAATTGCTACAACTAAACAGAGGTGCCCAGGGCACTTCCAAAAGCTCAGGTCTTGGAGCAGGATGTGCAAGAAAACTGCCTCTGGTCAGGATGGACACAGGGGTAACAGGCAGCCAAGCTGAAAAAATCACAACTCTGGCACACTTGGAGCAATTTATGATACATGCTTGGGGAACTCTCCTGAGACCAGTAGCATAGCAGAGCTGAGGTGTTCCATGTAAATCCCCTTCTTCTGCCATACAGGGGGGATTCAGGGAAGTTCACAGAGACTGCATTTTCCAGGCTGACAGCCATGGCTCAGCACTACAAGGGTGCAGAAATTAGAGACAAAATGGGGAAGGAACTCTACTGGGCCAAGCTGGAAAGCTTCTTTCATGTTCATCATGGGTTAGAAAGCCACTCAATACCTGTGGGAGGCAGAAATCTGGGTGGGAAGTGGAGGGGGCAGCTTGTGGGGGAGCAGTTCACAGGCATCAGGGTTGCTGGGGTGGCTTGTTGGCCAATGGCAGGGACGTGCTGTGGAGAAGTCCTGGTGTGTAGGCTGGGATGGAGCATGCTTTAGGCTTGCCATGCAGTATGTGGTAGGAGAGAAGGGAAATTTTGCTTAATTTCCCATTTTATGGTTAGAACATTAGCCTTTTATTATAGCACAGATTTCTATATTTATGTTACTCTTGCCCTGTGTTTTACATGATCTGGGTGCTCTTTACTGGTACCACTGCATTCCAGTAAAGCAGTGTTGTGGACATCCCCTGCTCTAACAAGGTGCATGACAACCTTCTGGAGCAACTTTGCTTTCTGCAAGGCTGTCAGGGTCAGTTTAGGAGCAAGATATGAGAGCTTTTGGACAAAAGCACTGGACCCATGTCTGCCTGGCTGTGAAACAGTCGTTATCCTTTGTCCTGCCTTGCTCTTCTTTGCTTGACCTGACTCTGAATGCAGCAGCCCTATTAGCTGCCTCAGTCATATGTGCAAGGACAGACAGAGCAGCTTTTCTGGAAAATTATATACACACACCTATCAGTGTGTATGTTCAAAATGCAGGCAGAGCCACAAAAGCAATCCTAGGAGTGATTTCATAGTAAGGTGCTGCTGGGTGTTGTACATGGTGGAAACATATATGTATTGGGGTTGTGCATTTTCTTAGTGCATCACTTATAGATAGGCCATGATGACTATATATGTTGCATTTCTGCCATACCTCTGTCATAGTAGAAGGCAAAACTGGAATAACAAGGCCTGTATCAACTCACAGTACAGCCATAAATTCTAGGAATGCTTCTGAGGCAAGTTAAAACAAATTAGTAATTATCATGACTGACAGGTACTCTGCAGCGACCAATGAGGTGCCTACCGATGAATACTAAAAATCTCTTAGCAGAGGAGTTACAACTGTGGCTGTCAACGTAGCTATAATTAGGCAGCTCTAAGTGAAATGACTTTTTCTCAGATGTACTCCCTTGAGAATCCAAAGATGTGGATTGTCATACAAAGGAAGGAGATTAAAAGGGGCTGTTGGCTGTTTGTGTTGCAGGGGCTACAGAGCCCAGTTAAAATGGGACCCAGGTGGAGTGGGTACAGGACTTGAACTAGAGCAGGGTTAGTCTGCCCCTCAATCCAAACTGTCATGCTTTGCATTCCCTTTCTGTCGTCTTTTCTGTGGCCTTTCAACACCTCACAAGTACCAGAGTTATGCCTCTCAAACACCCAGAAGTATTAATCACTTGAAAGATGAGTTAATAATCTTTGAGTTGTTGAGACATGCTGAAGAACAAGCTGATAAATTTTCATTGCACAGTGGGGAAGTGTTCCTCTGACTGGGATATCAGGTTGATGACAAGTTCAGAAGTCTCCAGGGAAGCAGATGAAGAGACAGAAGTTTTCTGTGTGAGCAGGAACAATCACTTATAAATACAAAACCTCCTGTGGAAAAGTCAAGCAGTGTTAGAAGAGACCCATACCTCCCTACTTAAGGATTAATCTTTGCATAAAGGCTAATTTTTGCTGCACAATTTCTCCAGTGCCTAAAAGAAGCATGTCTTTCTTCAGCATCATGCCTTCTATTTTTACAGTTTCAGAAAAAAACCCCCAAACCGCCCATGAAACATTTGTGGACAGAAATAGCTCTCCAATTACCACTGAGTTCCTGTGTATTTTTCATGCTGGATATTGCAACCCTGATCTTAGTCTTTCCATGGGACACCACTTTTTGCGGTGGGTATGTCTGAAAGAGAGTCATCCTTGAGGAAACCCTACTGGCCTAAGATGGACTGGGCTGTGACCTGCTTGCTAAGATGGAGCAGCAGCCATGACAACAGCAACTGAGAAGGATATTAAACTATCATTGATTAAGTCAGATCCGATTGTAATGCTGAAATCAGCTTGACTCCATCCTGGATGTTGCAGACTAGACTGCATTTCCACAATAATAGAAAACATCACTTTTCAGCCTTGCTTAGTGCTGTTGTCCTGGGAACAGAAAATTTCTACTCACTCCTCAAAATGCTGATCTGTTGACTCATTTTTCAGGTGAGATGTTGTTAAACCTCTCTGGGTGTGTTGCTGCTGCATCCTGTTTGTGCAGGAGTGATGGGCCGAGTTTTGTTTCCTGCTCCCTGTGTGCCCATTCTAATAGCAAATGGCCTTGTGATAAGAAGCAGGATTTTGTGATTCTAGAGATGCCTCGACTCACTGCTTCTAACCTTTGTAAAGGATTCGATCCATAAAGGCCAAGCATCATTCAGGAACTTTCCAAGAGATTACAGGTTTACATGAGTTTGATAGGAAAGATGTGTGCTAATGTCTTTACAAATAATTCTGTGTTTGGTGAGGGTATGAGTGTTAATGTCTTTGAAATGGGTCTTAATATCTCTACCAACTTCAAGCCACAGGTTTGTTACAGAACTCAGACAGTTTGACTCCCAAAATAGACAAATGGGTTGGCACAAGCCTGAGTTTCTGAACTTTGAAGGGAAATGACAGGTTCAAGGGAGGAATATGTCATAGGTGGTTTGGGAAGGCTGTACCTTCCTAGTACCTCAGCCAATGGGGAAAGGAAGAGGACAACATGCAGCTGGGAGCTTAGGATAAAAGGAGGCTGTGCCCTCCAAAGCCTTGAGAGAGAAAATCCTGTGGGCATATGCCCCAGCAGAATCTCTCCCTTTATTCAAAGAAAGTTGCAGGACTCCTCTGTCTCCTTTATGGACACTGGCTTTTCATAATGTGATTTTCCGTACAAGTTGATGCTTTATGTGGATCTCATGGGCAGCAGGAGCCCATGGCTGGAAGGTGACTGTGAGGTCACATCTGTGACATCCCTGAAAGGCCATTCCCTGCAAGGGATGTGCCTGCAGTCAGCATTTAGGATTCAGGACATTGACTCTGGGTAGTGCCAGACTTGCCAAGTTGTGACGTGGCCATCAAATTCAGCTGTAGAATCAAAATGTTTGTTTCACTCCTGAGGAAAACAATGGAAAGCTTGAAGGACTGAATTAACCTAAGGGTAAGTAATTCTAGAATTCAAATTTTCCAGGCCTTTTTACTCCTTCCTTTCATGTTTCAAAGAGCCGCCACCCACATGGGATGGCAATATGCTCTCACCATCAGTACACCTGCATAAGAGGACAGAGGAAAAGCTGCTCCCTTCTGTGAGTCACCGTGCTCCCATCTGAAACATTCAGTATGATTAGCAAAGAGTCTTGTAAGTATGCCTTTCCTCCATCTGGCAGTTTGATCCATGTTCCCCTGTCATCATTTTTGATGGATTCATTTCACACGTAATGCAAGACTGTCTCACGGGTGTTTGAAAAGCGAGGCAGGTGGAAGAATTTCAGAGCAGAGACCTTTCCCCACCCCGTGCCTCTGCTGGCTGGTGTTATCCGCTGTGCTAGGAAGAGCACCTCACCTCGCAGCAGTCTCCGTACCTATGTTTGCCACGATGGAAACATTTTTGACAATATAAAAGAAAGTGTATCCAATGGTGACCACCACCAGAACAAAAGAGGCTGAGCACTAGCCAGTGTTTTCATGTGCAAAGCTAACACCACCCACACACACTTGTGAGAGAAAGAGGTGTAAAGGTGACACCAACACTGTTAGGGACAACTACAGTTGAGGGAGGGGTAGAGGTTCATTTTCAAATGAAAAGTGGGAGTACAGCTCTCAGATGAGTCAGTGAGGAAGAGCCCCCGCAGAGGAGTCTCACACCTCTTTACTGCCTTGCAGAGCTGCTTTTTGCTGCCTCTTTGCTCCTGTCCTACTTTCTAGGAAAACTGCAAAAGTTCACTGCATTCTCACAATGCCCCCAACAGCAATTCTGAACAACCTGCACTACCACAGCACTCATTAAGCCATACAAAGAGAAATTGAAAGATGACAGACAACACTTTTCACTCCTCCTTGCATGAGTAAGAGCTGAGCCTGACTTGCATGAGGCGGAGAAGGAGCATATCTGAGAGTTTCTATGAATCTCACAAGCAAGTAACAGGAAGAAGGTTTTACATTTCTGTACAGAAAATGATGGTGCAGAGAGGATAAAGAAGTATTCTGCAAATTCCTCTTTAGGCCTTCATTACTGGTCAGAGGACAAGTTCTTTCACCATGCCACCCATACATACCTGAAGATGTCTGCATCAACAACAGACCCATCAAGAATACCACTGGAAACTTGAGAGCCCAGCCATTATATGACCTCATGGTGCACAACTCTATTATTACATCCTCTCCTTTTCATAGAGTCAGACCAAAAATTGCAACGTAAACAGCATTTTGGCATCCTTCTTACAGGATCCAACCTGTAGACATTTGTCCTACTGGTGGCAAGACACACTTGCCCATGTCTCCGTGATCCTTTGGAACAGGGTGATGGGAAAACAACAGTGAACTGAGTGATTTGTTCTGTGGCATCTCTTCCAGTTCCCCCTTCCTTTCAGAGAAAGGGTTCTCAAGAAGAGTCTCCCTTCATCTTTTTTATCTTTGGAATCCTTGACTTCCCCTGTACTAGGAGAGAGGACCAATTGGACTGTATTTCCAGGAGAAGACAGTCCAGATCTGTGGCAACCACTTTGAGTTCACAATTCTGTCTGTATGTTAGATTTTAATCAAACATTAGGTAACACCTGTATTGCTGAAATAAAGATCTTTAAAAGCTCATGAAAAGAACTGGGTTGCAATTCTTCAAAGTAATATTTTAATAGGCTCCTTTTCTTCCTTCCACTTTATTTGCACTTGCAAATTTCTACCTGAGGAAGCGGTAGAATTGCCAGCACAAAAGGAACTGTACTTCTTACACACTGAACCCAAACTAGTGGGGCTGATTCTTAATGATGGCCACAAGCCAGCATGTTTTCAAGCAGTCCAGAAACATCATTCACTCATTCAGCTTCCAACACAGGCTGATTTGTAAAGCAACTCCTGGCTGTTAAGGTAACTTGTCACAGAAAAGTACCAGTTCACTGCCTACCAAGGATTCCTAATGTCTAATGTCACCCTGCTATTTATGTATACTGAGCATCAGAACTCCCCTGACATCCTGCCTCTTGGGCACAGGAGTTTCTGGGAGTAAGCTGCTGGTAAGTATTTTTCAGGCAAGACTAGCAGCTCAGCAAGACTCATCCATTATCAGAAAATAACCTTTACAACTAAAACTTCTTTGATAGACTGATAGTGAGAACGTGCTCGAGAAGGTACAATATTGAAGCCTGAACCAGAAATAAGGAGGAGATAGCAAGATCTCATTATAAGGGTCTTAATAATAGTGAAATATCCTTGTTTCTGTAGGACCCTTCACTATGATATTTATCTCAGACTAAAACCCAAACCAAACAAACCCTGATTACAAACATATCAAGCAACATTTTGAAAATGGTTGTTGGACAATACCAAAAGCTCCGATAGTTTCAGAACTTTGTATTTTGAGTTCAAATTTATTGTTAACCAGACTATGATCCCTTTTAAAAGCTCTTCTTTTGCTATGATACATTTAAAAAGGCGACGGAGGCCCCCTCAACCTTCACTCTGTGAGGGGAAACAAGCCCAGTTCTTTTAGACACTGTTAATAAATGTATTTTTCATTCTTCCATGGATGGTTGCAGTTTTCTCTGCCCATGGGGCAGTCTTGAGTTGTTCCTCCTTGAGTACAGGTCTCTTGAACTCACACAGATGAGTTCTGGTTATATATGCCTGGGAATAAGTCAGTACTCTGCTTTAGAAAAACGTTTTTGAATACATAAAGTTTGTTTGCCTTTTTCACAACCATCCAATCACTGTCATGATATAATCAATCACTACCCACATTCCTTCCTTGCTGCAGCCCTCTCAGAGCTATGGGTGGCCTTTTTGGAGCAGATCCTCTTCAGAAGGTCAGACTAATCTGACATAGTTTTAGCTGACTGAACAGCAGGTTTCACATCTACTTTTTGAGTGCATGAGACACCTCCCACAGGAGATTCATGCCAGATAAATTTTCTCAAATAGTAAGACTGAAATTCCAGAAGTGTTTTTCTTTCTATATCACTAACAAAGAAGCCTAATTGACTGTTTGTTGTTGACATATAACCTCTAAATAGCTCCTACTTTCATATAAGCCTTGTATTCTGCCAAAAAAATGCCACCTTATTTGCACTTCTTTAGGCACCAGAGGTATGCAATGCTTTTAATATTCTGTCCCTCTTTCATGCTGACAAGACTTCAGAACTTTTTCACCTGTGCCATGGTAATAAATGAAAATCTTTAAGATTATCAGGCACAACACCTTGAGGAATGCCAATATTATTTTCCTTTCAGCCAGAAACCCCTTGACTAAGTTGTCTTGTGCTGGTTCCTTATTCACTTTGACAACCTGTTCTAAGGGTATTTGTCCAGTCCAAGACAAGAATCATTGCAAATGATCAAATCACCTGTTTTACCAAGTTAGCTTGACAGTTTAGCATCCAGGTGAAAAAGTTATGCCAGAGAAATCAATGAGAGATACCAGCTGAGTTTGCCCTAATCATTTTATCTACATAATTTTTTACTTACCTTTAGGTCTTAATTATTCTTTCCTTCAAAAATTATTCTAAGGTTTGCTCATGATTGTAGAAAGACAGGTAATTCTCTGCCAAGATAATTTCTGTGTTTCTAGTAAGCATGGGTATGGTGCTTACGGTTCTGCCATCAGGTTGCGGCACTCCTAAATTTCAAAATCTGTATTTTATAAATCAATTCTTCAAAACCCTTGATGTGGATAAATTTGTTTCTTCTCTCAGTCTGTGCATATTAAACTGTTAGCTTCTTGACCACTTCACTTATGGTTATTCCTGTATCTCCACCTTTTTTCCAGCCAGCCACCCTTTATTATGTAGCTAGAGCAGGAAAGGAAGTATTCCTTTGTTGTGTGAATGTACAACAGATACTGCAGGTTCCTTCTGAAAAGATATACAGTGATCATGCAGAGATAGCATTACATACAAAACTGCCTTCTGCTATTAACTTTCTCACTTACTAAAGCACTGTAATATTTTACAAATATATAAACCTCTCTATTGATGAACTTTGAGATAGAGCTGAGGAGTCCTGCCAATGTGAGGCTGAAGATGGCACATTAAACTCTAAGGAAGCTACTGGCAAAGTACCTAAGGACAGGAGTTACCTCAGAGAATAAAGGTAAACTGTAGTTAAAGCCTTAGGCTTAGGCAGAGGCTAAAACATACATTATTTTACCCACACGGAGCAGCAGGAGCACCAGGAGGACAATTTAATTTCACCATGGAGTCTCTAATGAAAAGGGTCAGCTTTTGTGCTGGTCAAAGTCAACATCAAAACTCCCTTTGGTTTTATCATCATCTTATGCTTGCAGAGTGTTTTTTGCTTGCTTGGAGCTGAACAGAACTACCTACATGCTCTTTCACATGGTCATTAGTGCCTGTTGGGTGCCAAGGAAGTGGATTGTCACAACTTACTTGTCCAGGTACTAACTGCACACAGCAGACCAAATGCACCCAGTTCTCTACTTACTGATTGTTCTTACAGACAGTATTTAGGGAACCTGG
>JANPWX010000012.1:3569244-3622675 GCA_024734555.1 Trochalopteron elliotii | reverse complement strand
CCAGGAAATGTTGAAGATAGTGTGAGGAACTCTGAATCTGAGGCACTGACAGGAATGGCTCTCTCATGCTTACACTGTTTATTGGAAAGAATTTCTCTGCACTCTGCAGCTGTCTGATTGATTCTCAGATGGGGAATTCTTTTAATCATGTTCACTTAGCAACAGAAAGGTGCACTTAGATATACAAGCCCAACTATAAACATTTTATAAGGGGGTATTGAATATCCTACCAACTTGGCCTCTAATCAAGATTTCCTGCCCAGAAACATAACACACTATAAAAACAGCCAAGTTTTCAGTTCAGAGAAATCTGTGTTTTATGCTGGTTTTCAAACTTACTGAAGCCTGTTAACTATGCAGGAGTTACAATTGGGGCAGCTTACATCTGGAGTGAAGTGCTTGTCTTGGCTGTATTTTTGGCATAGCTTATATGGCCATCACAGACAGAGAAGACAGAGAACAGGCCCTTCACATGACATCTGAGAAGTCAACAAATGCACAGTCAGCCAAAAGCATGAAATACCTGCATGATAACTTCCAAAGCTAGTAGAACAAATTTTAGCCCACTAAAAGGAGCATACTGTACTCCAGAATGACATAATTCAACCTTACTGCTTTCATGCCTTGTTTATCACTTATGGTGGAGACAGAATGGAACTGCTTCTAATTTACGTGGCAGCAGTACCCTGAAGCTCCAGCTGAAGGATGCTTCCATCCCACTGGGCTATGAACATTGCTTAGTATCTGGTTCCTACCTATGCATGTGCACAACTAGTCAGTTATGTGCTGTTCTGGTTCTTGCTAGCTGCCCTGGTGGGAAACGAGGTAGAATTCAATGTCTTGCTTTTATTAAAAAAATCAGAGGTCAAAATTGGTATTTATTTCAGAGTTGCCAAACTTTATTTCCAGTTATAATTTCTGTATACATTGACCTTATTTTGGTTCAGCCTGTCAACTGAGTTTGTAACTTTATCAAAAAACCTGAATCCTTCCAAACCAGGAAATCAAAAAATTTGGAAAGAACACCCCATACCTCCTGGATGGATATGCAGTAGCAGGTTATGGCTCAGATCAGCCTAGGTCACCCTGTAATTTTGTGCCAATAAATTAGCCACCACATAGCCTGCAGACTGTTTGGCAATGTGGCACCTCTTACCCCAGCAGGACTTGAAGGTTCCCATAGGATTATGAAAACGTGTTAAAGAATCAGAAGCTGTGTTGTTTAAGGAGCAGGATCATTTGGGTGTGGGACAAACACACGGCAGAAGTCAGCTCCTGCCCCAGGAGTACTACATTTGGACAAGCCAAAGGTTAAAACAGAAGTACAAGGTAAGGCGAGTCCTGCAGATGGAAGTTCCTCACTTCTGCCAGTTCAGGCTTCTAGGCAAGGTACAGCAATGCTTGACATTGGAGCTCCAATCATTTATTGATTCATTCAGTAAAACAGTAGAATAGTAGAAAAGTAGAAAGAAATGGTTGATTTTACTAGAAATTATAACCTACAGTTCTCAGAAATGCAGAGAGCCACCACTTAATGTGCTGGCATGCAGGAAAGGCTACAGCTGACCAGAAATTATATCCTGTGGGTCCAAGAGTCTGCACAAATTCAGTTCAAACTGATGGTTAAAGCCCTGCAGGCCTTTATTCCAGTGAGCCTTGGCAGAAACATGAGCACTCTCGAAAATCAATGCAAACAGAAGTAAAGCAGAAAGGCTCACTCTGCTTAGACAGCTGATCTGTGGGACCTCCTGGAGCAGCAGTTTCTTGTGGAAGCCTTGTAGTCTAGGTAACCTCAGGCTACAGAGGAAATGGTCTTCCCACCAGATGCCCCCAGAGAAATTTCTTGTGCTATTGAATAGGCAAGATGGAAACTCACAGGAGGTCTCTCCGCAGCCTGTTACTGATTCGTCATGAGAGCTGCATGGTAACATGATTTTACGAATTTGTCTGAAAGGAAACTGATCAATTGACAGCATTTTCTGGTTTGTTCTAGATATAGGACTAACATGACCTTCATTACATGACCTGTGAAGCATATTTGGACTGCCTTCCCACAGTCAACTTAATCTGGTGGAATACAAGCAATATTGCCATATGTATCACAACTGGATACATAAAGGAAGACCTGCAGTTTACTAAGCACTTGGGTTTCAGGGTTTGAATTTTTTTATGTGTTCATGGGAAAAATCAATCCAAGAAGTCAAACCTATACAAGCAATGTTTCTGCTATCTGCTCTGCCTTCTCTCCACTCTATTGGCCCTCACAGACAACCCACTCTAGAAGTTTTCCTGAGCACTGCTACCATTTTCAGATTTTTGATCCATAACTTCACACAAACTGAGCATTCTTTTCTTCTTGTTCATCTATAAAAGGCAGTCTCCCCAAAACCACAGCTTAGTCACTTTCCAAATGTGTGAGATTTCCAGTGACAAAGAGCTGGTAATTTTCATTGCCTCAGCATTCCCTCCTCACTGAAAGAAACCAGGGCAACCAGAGGTTGGGATTTTCCTGGCCCTCCAGATAGGCCTATTGGAGCTATAGCAATGATGTCTGATATTCATACATCTTGAGTGAACTCCAAAACTACAGCAAAAATATATATTAACAAAACCCCAAACAAACAAACAAACCAAATTCATCATTATCTGCATATAACAAAATGTAAAAGAGAAGGATTCTTCTGATACAAATTTTTTCACAAGTTCTCAAAATTAATGGCTTGGCTCTCTCCCTAGTTTTTGCTGGAGACTGCAGAGCACGGCTGTGTGTAGGAAAGCAGCGTGCTGTCAACTACAAGCCGGGTGTTTGTGCTCCAGAGAACTGCCTGCTGTACGGCCAGACGGAAACTGTGTGATGCGGATGCAAATGCCATGAGCCTGCGGAGCGCGGGGCTGGAGGGCAGGAAGGCGGCCGCGCCGGCAGCCGGAGCCGAGCCCCCGGCAGGGGGTGGGCTCTGACCGCACAGGAAGGAGCTGCGGCGGCTCCGGAGAGGGAAATCCCCGCCGCTGCCCGACTTAACTCCTCAGTGGGAGAGAAGCGGAATGCAATGACCCGCGTTTCTAAGATTGTACTGCTCTGTGCTTGTGGCCGGTGAAAGCTGGTTTGCCCGAGAGAAGCTGAATGTCCTTGTCCTCCTCCAAGTCACGAAGGTCTCAGTAGCAGAGCTCATTGCAAACTGAAAAGGCATGTTTGTATGAATTAGTCATCTCTCTTACTTTGGAGATGCACTTTTTAAAAAGCAGAAATGCTGGGTTCTTAATGTGCATCTTAGATTCAGAAGCATCTGACCTCTCGGGGAACATGAAACTGCTTGTCCTGCTCATGGCCACGAAGAACATGAGCCCGCCAAGCCCATGAGGAAGCGTGGCATAAGGAGCTATGGGAAGGCAGGACTGTGGTCTGGCTGCACCTGAGTTCCTCCTGCTCAGACACTGAACTGCACAACTGCACAACTCCCTGACTTGGTCTCTTCAGTTTCACATGGACTTGCTACAGCACTGATCTTTACGTGCCCAGGGCTTCCATCACTGTGATACAGGGGGTACCACAGACTGAACCTCAACCAGCCAAGGCCAGAAGTCTGAGGTTCAGACACCCTGTAATGCTGATGCACAAGGGCTGGAATGATGTCTGCACAGCCAACCTCCATGTCTTGGAGTGGTTTATGTGGCTTTGTGACCTTAATATTAACTTCTGTGAATGTTTAACTGCCCAGGTTTTTAGAGACCAAATTGGAAAACAAATCCACCACATGACCTCATATCCACACCTGTATGGGTCACGGTACATGGGTGACACAGGTCAGAGCTGAAACATCTATGGTATGACACCCACCTCTGCCTGAGTGGAGGGTGTGACAGTCCCTGAGCTGATGGCATCGAGCTGCCACTCTCTGTGAACCATCTCTAGGAGTAGTTAAGCACACAAACCACCAAATGAAGGGATTCAAGGCACCCAACCGTACAGCTGAAGCCTGCAGCACCCAAAGGCAGCACAGGAAGGGAAAGTCACCTTTATAACATGGTGGTCCTATGCTAGAATTTAATATATCTCCAAGGATTTTAGCTGCCAAAGTCTAAATATTTCCTACTGAGAAGAATATTTTCTACATATTTTAACATTTTAATAGTTTGGGCTGAAGTTATTCCTTTGGCTACTTACCAAATTCGTGCCTCAAAGTAGGGACTCACTCAAGTTTGGACAAATTTGTGGGGTTTGATGGTACAAAATGACTGTACATGATTTTAACATGGACAAGAAGAACTGTTTCACCCCTAACCAGTTCTGGTCCTGGCACAACTATTTTTTCAAGCTGAAAATTTCAAGCTGAAATTCAGCCAGAGGCAGGCAAATAGTACAAGAAATTTCAAAGCAATGCAGTTTGGCAGGGAAATGGGGTGGAGCAGCCTTCTCTCTACATGGTATCTGCAGGCTCTGAGGAGGCTCAGGGGGGATCTTATGATGCTCTAGAACTCCTTAAACGGAGGTTGTAGCCAGATGGGGATCGGCCTCTTCTCCCAGGCAACCAGTGACACGACAAGAGGACAGTACCTGAAGCTGCCAGGGGAGGTTCAGGTTGGACATTAAGAAGGAATTTTTTCATGGAAAGGGTGATCATACATTGAAATGGCCTGCCCAGGGAGGTGGTGGGGTCACCGTCCCTGGAGATGTTTAAGGAAAGACTGGACATGGTACTCAGTGCATGGTCTAGTTGACATGCTGGTGGTTTGGTCATAGGTTGAACTCGATGATCTCAGAGGCCTTTTCCAGTCTAATTGACTGTGTGATTGTGTGAAATAACACCAGAGTGCACCTGGCTGTTACAGAGCCAGCAGAGAGGAAGAAAGCACTTCTTTCTTCCCATCAGATGTAGTTCTGCCTTTCTGGTTTTGAAATTCAATCTCCCTCTTTTTTTTCTCTCTTTTTTTTTTTTCCCTTCTCTCTTTCATTTCCCTTACTAAATTTTTCGGGAAGATGTCAATTTCTAAGTAAAGTAAAAGCTGCCCTGCTCGCCTCAGGCGAGAGGCGCACTCCTCATGGAAGGATGCCGGCGGCCCGCAAGCCCGGCCCTTACTCACGAGGCACTCTGGAGCCCCGATCCTGTGGGTTTTATCCCTCCGTTGTTCCCAGCCCCTCCGCTCCCGCTGCCTGCGGGAGGCCTCGCTGTCCCTGACCCGCGGCCCCTCACAGCCCCGCTCCCCCCGCGGGGGCCATGTCGCCGCGCTCGCAGCCGCGAGATGGCGGCATTGCGCCGCGCCGGGCCCGGGGTGCCATGGCGCCGAACACGGGCCGCTCGCTCCGCCTCACGGAGCTCCGCGGGGCGCCGGCACGGATCCCGGGAGCTGAGCCTTGGGAAGGAATAGGAAATGGCTGCGCCTGGGTGGGCGGGAGCTCCTGAGTGCCCAGCCGGGGCCGATTCAGCCGCCGCGGACCGTCGTCTTCCACAGCTGGCCCGCTAAAAACAAGTGACACCATTTAATCTTCTTGCGTCGTGAAAATAGTATGACTTGGAGCAAGCGTCTGCTTTTCTGTAATAAACCAAATACATTTTTGTTTCACATAATTTTTAAAAAAAGTAAAAATGGAGTTGGAGTTGGTATGTAGGTTTCAGCCTATATACCTACATTTTCTCATGTATCTTAACAACACAGTTGCCTTAATCTCACTGGCGTTTCTCTGCATAATTGGCATTACTCCGATATGCTTGCTTTTGCTGCTCTGTGCATAGCTTCCTTTCCCATAATTGTGGTTTTTGACTCATAGCTTGAGCCTGCAGGTGCTGAATCTCCTGTAAATGGCACTGAGTGGCATTTTTCCTGCTGACAGTAATTCAGGAGTCAAATAAACCCATGGCTGGACACAGGATTAAAACCAGAACAAAAGAGGCATTCAAACGCAAGGGTTACTCTGCTTTGGAAAATCTGAAGGGCAGGTACCATCAACTCCAGAACTGAGCTAGTGCCAGCTGGCCACGGATTTTATGTACCTGTGCTGTGATTTGGCTGAGTCAAAATTCAAGCTTTGTCAGTCAAAAGCAATTCTCTTTGTGAGGTGGGAGAAGTAATGGCTGGAGTCCTGTGAATGTCTGGGATAGAGGTTGCCAAACATGTAGCTAAATTTGAGAGTATTTCTGCTTTTCTGAAAAATGCAGCTGTTTGCAAATGCTGTAGAAAGTTTCAGCTTTGGGAATAGTGGGGAGAAGACGGTTTTGGACAATTCATTACGGTCTACAGGGGCACTTGGCCAAAAGAGCACTTAAAAATGTTGCCTAGTAGCTGATAATCCATCTAATGAAAAAATTTCTAAGAGCAATGAAGCATCCTCATTTTTTATACAAAGCTAGTGCCAAACTCAGCTTTTGTAGGATCATTATTTACTTCTATATTGCCATCAGAAGAGAGAGAGGTGTGGTGATGGAGTAAGTCCTGTTACAGCCAGTCCATCAATTCTCCGCTGGCTGAACCATTCTGTCTTCTATGCAGCTGTAAGTTTTCTTTGGAAGTTGGTCTTTCGAAGTGTGCAAGAATAATTTTATTCCGTCATTCAGAACTGAGACAAGAGAGTGGTAGATGATGAAGAGCACAGGATCATCTACGCAGAGGGCGTGAATTTTAGGATGAAAGCCTTTTGCAAACACAACCTCTCTATAAAATGGGCTTGTGAACACTTAGACAACTATTTACTGGCTCAAGACATAGCTGAGTGTCTTTCTTTCTTCCATAATCTTAGAGAAAGAACGGCCATTATATTTATCATCAGTTTGATTTTTTTTGTTTTTTATACAGAAAGTACTTAATAAAAACAGTTCCAGCTGTGGACTATAATGCACCTGCACACAGAGTGTGTACAGAGGTGAAGGCTGACAACTCTGAAGGAAATTGTGTGTATGCTGCTGAGAACAAAAATCTTAGAATGGCCCATTTCAAAAATAGGATTGTTTGAAAGTATCTGTATTGTATTGCACACCATATTACTAATATATTACTAATCAAATATATGTATGTGGTTTTGATTAGAAAGACTACTTTCATATAAAGTTGCACAAATTTAAATCAGGAGTAGCCAGTTCAATTCTGTTTGGCAGGAGAGTGTGGAATAGTGACAGAGCCTGCTGCTTCAGGATGAGCAAACAGAAGAGGCTTAGTGTTGGCAATCATTTGTGTGTTTATTTGACTAAAAAGGTAGCCCTTGACTGTGGAGGCTGGTAATTATTGCCAATAGGACCAGTTACAAAGCTCCAGCCTTCCATCCCATAAGTGACTGCCTTTCACTGAGGGCTGGAGTATGGTGAATGAAATATGACTTGAATTTTGGACCCAGCTCCTAACCCACTGAAGTTCAAAGCACTTGGAGGAGACACCAATTGTTTCTGCATCTAGTAGGATCTGTAAGTAAAATGTTTTCAAGTAAAAGGCTCAAACAGGATGAAGAGCTCCAGAATACTTGGCAAGGATGAAGGGAAGCAGTGGCTGTAGAAGGAGGTGGGGGCTTTCTTTCTGCTTCTACCTCTGTTCCATTCCTCTGAATTAATTGCAGGTTATTGCTTGCTGGCCTTTAGAGTAGATCTGCACCATGACCAACTACTCTTCAATTGAGCTCTTTTTTGGAAGAGAGAATGGCTGGCTCAAAGCTGTTGCAGTGCTGAAAGTGTATCCATCACACAAGCACAGATGGCTCCTACGGCCATGGCAAGATTGCCAGGTGGGAAAGAGAGCATCAGCTAAAGCAAAAGACCTCTGGAGATGGACAAGGCCACCCTGCTCTCTCGCAGGGAGGAGAACAGTGCATAAACATCTTTTGTCCTGCACTTACAAGCCAGGAAATTAGAAATCTTGCCCCATAGGCCACCATGCTACTGCCTTGTTTTTTTCTGGCAGGCATTAGCTGTAGGTGTAAGGATGAATTTCCTATAGGATGTATTTTCTGGCAGCTGTTCCCTGGTACTCAGAGAGGGGAAAGGCAGTTCATTTACAAGTACTTTCAAATAATCTTATGGGAAGTCCAGCTATATGTATGCAATAACTATAATGGTAGTTGCATACTTAAATCACACAGCTCTTTAGAAAGGAAATGATACATTATCCCCATTTTAGATGGATCAGATGTGTTCATACTCATCAACAAAACATGCCCAGACTTGCTGTTGGGCACAGAGGCTGGCAGGGAGCAGGCTGTGTTCCCTGAGTTTCCCTCCATAGTGGAGGGGCTGGCCTTCTTCACATTTGCCAGGGATAGCCTTGGGTTGCACTGATTCTTGAGCTGTGTGGGGAATTGTCTGGGACACTGCCAGTTGGCTTCAGTGAAACCGATGCCAAGGATTATGTCAACAGTTTATGCAGGATTGAATTCCAATGCCCTGGAACATCCCCCTGGCAGGGTTTAATTTATACAATAGACCTAGCCAGAGAAAAATTAAGTTCTTTTCCCAAGGTCATGCAGAATGTTTTGAGGCCTAATCTTAGGAGATCCCTTGAAAGATACAGTTCCCTGGTCCACAGTACGCCAAGTATGTCACAGATCTTGTGTGTGTGCCTAGGCTTTAGCATGAGAGGTGCTGTGACACAGAAAGGCGTTTTTCATATTGTTTCCTGAGTCTTTTCCCAACTTGGAAACACACAGCAAACAAATTGCACTCTTGGGATTGAAAGCAGCAGAATTATACTAGGGCTAAATTAGGTTGTTGCATCTTTTAGAGGAAGGGATTTTCTGAACTCTCCTGAGGAATTATATACCTTTGTCTTTAATACCTAAGGTCCAATGCTTAAAACCAGGCATATAACACATGATTTGAAGCACCCTGGCAGAATGATGATATTTGTCTTCTCATATTTAGCTTGGGTTCATTTAGAATTACACTTAATGTCATTTCTAATTCCTATCCCAATAAACCAAGACTATCTGTTGCTATTATGACACGAAACTCTTGGGTATCTGTTTTAGTAGCAACTTTCAATGAAACCCAGATTGCTTGAAATTGGATTTTGGTGAAATATAGGTACCTTACTTCCAGAAAGCAGTCCAAAAGGCATTCTCTTCAGCACAGCCTAACTCTATTAGCTCCTGGTGCTAATAATGCAAAGGCTGTGGATTTGATCCCCTTATGGGCCATTTACTTATGAGTTGGACTTCATGATCTTTTTGGGTCCCTTCCAGCTCAGTATATTCTGTGATTCTGTAAAGTACCTGTATTCCCTAGACATGCAGGAAATGAAGGGATTGCACCAAGAAAGTAGGCACACATAAACTCCCTCAGCATCTGGACTTTTCGGATGAAGAAACCTGAAGTCCACCATTTTACAGCCCAGTTTTGCCCCTATGCATATCTCTGAAATCATCACAAAGCACTGTAGCTGCCATCAGTAGAGGGTGGCCCTTATTGGTGGCACTTCTGCTGGGCACTCAAGCATAATGGCTGACATTCTTGGTTAACGTTGGGAAGCACCTGGGTCCAATAGTCCTGAAGACATTGAAACACATAGTTTTCTTTACGATTTTTATTCTCTAACCACTAGCACTGGGGCTGGCAAAAGCAGAGCTGGGCCAGACAGGAAGGCAGATCTGGAGCAGGAAGAGAGAAAAAGCCTGAAGTTATTTATAAGTGGGCAGAGGAAAGCCTGAATTGTGGTCATGCTGAGGAGGGGGAATTGAGAGGTAGCCTTCCACTTAGTGGGCAAGTGATCACCAGTCACTTAATTATTGTGTAATGAGGTGCCAGTCACCTCTACCTTCTCCTTTGGTTTCTTTTTTGGGAATTTTTTTTCCTTTTGGGTTTCCTTTCGAAGAAGTGCAGAAAGGAGGAGAGGATCAGGATCTCAGGCTGTGCCTTGTAATCCTAGCTCAGTGCATAGGATCACTGCATCACCCCCCTTACAGGAACAGGAGACTGGCCCTCTAGTGTCCTGATCTTTTTTATGAGCTGCTGTGGTAATTCTTGTTGCATTTCCACACCACCATGCCAGGAAGATGCTGCTTTCCAAATAACATATAGTGGTGGTTCAGCTGACCCCCTAGAGAACAGAAACCTGCTATCTGACATTGCCCCATTGGGAAGCTAATGACTGTCTTTCCTGATATGAATCAGAGGTCTAGAGCTATTATAATTTAATTTTAATTAAAGGTGTAGACTTTGTGTAATTGCTGGAAAAAATAATTGATATCTTGACACATTGCATTGTTTTATGGCTTTATTTGCCTTCCCCTTTCACACACAAGCATGGACATGCTTCTACAAATACCCAGATCCTGGACCTCAGCAAGCCTCAGTAGTATACTAGCTGTGTCCAGCTTTGGGTTGAAAAAACCCTGAAGGGTAGCACTTCCACTGAAATATCTCTAGCAAGCCTTTGTTAAAATATACCATCTCCATATGAATCCTCCAGAAAAAATTGACTGAAATTTTTTTGTTATGACTTGTGCCTTTGTATGTGTTGGAGGAAGTCCATGCATGCTCTACTCTGATTTAAGTTACAAGGATGCTGCAAGAGAAATGACAGATAAGATCATCTTCTTGAGAACTTCTGTCAGGTGTTATTCCCAGTTCAGGTTTGTGGACGTGTTTAAGTGTTCAGTGCTGCTGCAGGTTGGTTGATTTTTTAATGCTTGTTGTAGTATATGTCTTTTTAATTGGATGTTAAAATGCAAGCGAGATTAGATTAGGCTAGTAATTACTGGAGGATGATTTGCTGAACTTAAAGTAAATTAATCATATGGTAGTGGTTCTACTGGCAAGAAGGACTTCTCTTTTTTGTCTGTGTCATCAATGCAGTCAGCATACTAGATTCTGTTTTTCAGCTGTTTGGGGGTTTTGCTGCAAAGTCAGGACACTTGGTCTGGTGTCTTGCTATTGGTTTAGGTTTTCAAACTACAGCTGAGCATAACATAAAATGTTGGTAAAACAAATGAAAAACGGCAATTATTTTCTTCTGCACAGAAACACTCTCTCTGGAGGACTCTTTGCATTCAGTAATTCAGTTTCATGGGTTTTATTTGAAGAAATGATCTTTCATAGATCTCAGTGTGTTACTTGTGGCTAGTTTTGAGCTTGATAAATCATTGCATGAATCCATCAGGAACACAGTGCCACAGATTAAAAAAATTAGTCTGGAGAGAGCTAAGACACAATTGTGTGGTAGCTGGAGTAACAATCAGTTTACAGCATGCAGAAGGAGAATGATGATTAATTTCCCACAGCTTCAGAGTACTGTTGAATCCTTAGTCCATGCACATCGATTGAACCCAAATAATCCCTTGGCCCAACCACACAGAGTATCTTCCACTTCTTCCAAGCTTTCAGAATATCACTGACAGCAGCAGCCGGAGCCAGTTTGCTACACTTGCCTATGCAAACACAAAAAAGTGCTTCTGGCAGATCCCAGTGTGCAGTTTGATCTCCTTGTTATTTCCCAGCCAAATCCCACTCCAATATCCAGGTGGGATCTTGGTGAGCAGCTGCCTCTAAATCTGCTCTGCACCTGTAAAGGTTCCCTCTGTTTTTTGTCTTGCTATGAATGAAATTGCCCAGCCATTAAAATCAAAACTCCTGGGAATATCTATAGGCTATGGTATCTGAAGATACAAAACAAGTCTACAGTGCAACTACAGCTAATCCTGCTGCAGAGTAGATGATGGACCAGCTGATTTCCTGAGGCTTCTGACAGCTCTTTGTTTTGTGGTCAGATTGTGTCTAGGGGAAGAAAACACTGTTCTGTGGTTACCATAATATAATGATGGTCAGACAGAAGTATGATAGTCATCCAGAAAAGTGTAGGAAAAGAAGTATCTCAAATGCAGCTTGCAGCAACCAGAGATTAGGGTCTAGCTGGTTCAATTAATGAAATTATGCCAATTCATACCATCTGAGAATCTGGTCCCTGAAGTTTTCATCTGTATTAAGTCCTGAGGGAGAGGATATATTTTGGTTAAGGGCATGTTCTCCACTTGGTACCAAGACAGAGGGATCTGATCTGTGGTGGATCTGTGGTCTCAGAGCACAGACATATCTTCTCCAAAGACTTTATCTCCATGTGCTGGATTCTGTTTCTCAATCTTTTAAAATTAAAATATGGTATATTCCTTGCAACCAAACTCTGTACTGGGTGAAAGTCTTGTTGCTGTGGTCAGCATGGACTGCAGATCACCAACTGGAATGAAGGCCATAGTTGGAACCTAGCCTCTTAGAGTGGCCATCATGGGGCACCAGCCTTCTTGCAAAGCACAGAAGTCTGGCCATAAAACTCTTTCTTACACAGGAAGGCAGCTCAACAGCTTGCTTGGGCAAAGTCAGAGGCAGTGGATTGGATTTGGACACTCCACACCATTTTCCAACCTTTTTCAGTCTATCCTTGCAAGCTGACATACATAAGTATGAGTTTCATGACAACTTTATTCTCATACTGTTTTCTCTTTGCAAGGTCATTCCCAGCATATTAACTAGATGTTTAATGAGCTCTTTTTTCTCTGAAATGCCAAGCTGCGAAAATGTCGAGAAAAACAAGAGCTGTCCCTTGCCACCATATGCAATGTCTTCTGAGGCAAGATCGTCTTAAAATCTAGCACTTAGGAGGCATCATTTATATGGAGTGACTATGTCCTGGGTTGCTGAGGGACCTGAATAAATTGAAAGAAAGTGAGAGAGCTCTCAAGATATTTTAGGTTAACCTTTATAGAGATGAATGTATTTTAAAAGTCATAGTCAAAATGTCAACAGTTTTGGGACTGTTCGTTGTTTTATTTAAAAGCTGAGGTGGATTTCAGTGCAGTTGTTTAACAATAAATGTTGTTAAAGACACTCAGAGACAATTATTTTATTATAGTATTATTGTCCTGCCTTATTTGAAGTCTACATTTTCTGCCTCATTATTGTTTGACATTATCCAAAGAGAGCACCAGGAGTGATGTATCAGCTCTACTTAACAAAATGCAACAGACAAATCAGTATTTAGGCAAAACCACTTTTATATTTCTCTACCACTTGGCCATGAGGGAGCTAGTACATTAATTTCACAGCAGGAAGGAAAATGCTCTCTTTTCAATATGTTTTAAGTTTTCTTTCTAAATAAAGGGTTTTGTAGGTTATACAGTATCAAAAGTGCTAAAAGGTTCTACTCTGTTTTGTGGTAGTCATCTGTAAAATTCAAGTTTATAATGAGATGAAGTGAGAATTAGTTTTTTATTTAGAATCATAGAATCTGCTGAGTTGGAAGGCACCCACAAGGATCATTGAGTCCAACTTCTGGACTCAATGTTGTCCAAATGCTTCTTGAGCTGTGTCAGGCTTGGTGATGTGACGACTTCCCTGGAGAGCCTACCCTCTGGGTTCCGCCTACCCTCTGGGTTCCAGCTACCCTCTGGGTGAAAAATCTTTTCCTGATATCTAACCTAAACCTCTGCTGCCTCAGCTTCATGCTGTTATTGTTTCTACCACTGCACTTTTTTCTTTTTTTCCTAACTGCATAAAATTATATTCCATTCAACATACCAATTATACATTAATAATCTGTCATTTGTTTCTGTTATTGTTGATGTTCACTGAATGTTGGATGGGTCTGCACTCATAGAAAGTCCTGTCAGTTTAGGAAACAGCAGCTTTGTAAATAGACATGGAATGGTTTTGAAGGACTAATCAGTTCTAATGCTTCCCAGGCATGTTGTGTTCTGCTGTAGGCCCCTGAGGACGCTTTCCTGGGTGTTGTGATCTGCAGAACACAGACAAAGCCTGAGACTAAGAAATGTACAACTTGTGAGGTGAAAGGTGGCCAGTTCACTGCTGCTGGGGATCTGATTCCTGGCGGGGACCTTGCCCCAGCAGCAGCCAGGAGGTGTCTGGAAGCAGGCCCATCACTGTTTCTCTGAATTGCTGTGGGTGTGTATGAATGGGCAGAGAGGATGGCACCACAGAGAGGGGCAGGTGCCTGAGGCAGTGCTCACTGCTTGGCCAGCTGCACACAAAGCTTTGCACAGGCAGTGCTTCCCTGAGTAGCTCCACGTGCAGAGGAACCTAGGGTCAGACATTCTTGACAAGACTGTAGTTATCTTCTCCCTTACTCTTCTTTTCCAATCTTTTGGGAAAGTTTAGCTGGCAGGCTGGGCCCACCTCTTCCTTTTTGGGTCATTTGGGAACATAAGTGATGACAGTCGCTGTCTCCCATACTGCTACCTGGCTGGAGGGGCATACAGGCTTTGCCTCTCTGGGCTGCAGCCCTTCCTGAAGCACCCATCCCCCAGGCTTCTCCAGCATGGTGGAAGCTGATGGTGAGCTAACCACTGGCACCTGCCATCTTGGCAGTTTTCTGTGCTGCTGCTGTGACCAATGGCTGTGTGCCTGGGGAGCAGAGTGAGGAGGGCCTGTGCCCTCTCTCAGGTGCTGTGCTGCTCTGCAGTGCTGGCCACACGTGTGATTCACCTGCCAGGTGCATTCTCACAAAGCCACTCCCAGCGAGCTGCAGAGCCTTAAACCTTGCTCTGTGTCTGCAGCTTACCTATCTACATGCCCTGATTGATAGACACCATCCTTTTAAGGAGTTGATAGAGGCTCCCTGCTTGCCAAATGCAGCACCTGTTCCAGTCAGTCTTGCTCTTGCTTGGCATGGAGTGTACGCAAGAGCTTTGTCACGCAAAAATGCCACACTTCCAAATGCAGTGTGTGGAAAGCAAACTGTATCCATATACTCCTATGTTCCCCAGAATGGTGTGTCTCTGCAATGGAGAGGCACTGTGGAAGTTGAAGATGCAGTCATGGTCCCGATGTAGAAGAGCAGTTCTTCATCTGCAGTGGTAACTACTCTGGATGGTGGCCAAACTGTACAGAGGATGTTGTTAAATTTATGCTGTGCACCTGATCAAGAGCTCTTTTACCAAGGAGTTCATGTCCTTCTAGCCCAGCTAGAGAACAGTTTATGGAGTATGAAGAAAAATAATCCTTTTAATTGTCTTTTAATAATTGCTAGTGTTTCATCTCTGTCTAAGATATTTGACTAAGCCTCTTGGGCTCTGAGTTTCATGAGGCAACAGGTTCTGTCAGGAAGGGTTCACATGCTCCATGGGAGAGCTTCATGGGTGAGCTCATGACTTTACTCCTTGTTTTGTTCCTTCTGTTTTAGGCTTCCTGCATGGACTTCAGTAACTGCAATGTCACAGATACAGAGCAGAATGGGGAAACAGAGGGAAACTGGGCACCAACTTTTTCTCTCTTTTCCCCTCCCACTCATGCATTAGGTACATGAATCAACTGGACATAAAGACTGCGCTGAAGGAAAGAGACAGGAGGTAACTGAAAATGGGCTGAAATACAACATGAATTTGCTCAAAGTAGATCGTGCCAAATTAACATTGTTCCTTTTTTTTATAAGATAGCTGACCTTTTCAGGCAAGGCATATGCTGTCTGCACTACGATGTTGAAATAAATGAAATAACGTCTTTCTTATATTGGAGAAACATGAATTTTAAAATAAGGAAAGCACTGATAAATAAGATAATGAAGATAATGTTGGGTTATGACTGAATGAGAACACACATGCCAGAAACAAATACTGGTGAAATATCTCCAGGACTGGACTTGGAATGGACTGTATTTAATGCTTTATTCACAACTTTGTCACCAGAAATGAAAAGGAGGCAGTAACATACACTGATGACACCATGCTGGTAACAGAAATGTGGTGAAATGTAATAGTAGAGCACTAGCTATGGGCTCTGGGCTGGCTGCTGTAAGGATGAAAATGTTCAGCTCTTGAGCACCACTGCTGTGAATACAGTCATTTCCCAGGGGAAGGAGATAACTGTCTGGATGAGAGTGTGTCCCACTGGAGCTATCGTGCTGCATTAATCAGTCACAGCATGACTGTGAGCCACTGATACATGGGAAGCATCATTCCAGTGTGTATAATGTGTACAGCTGACCAGCAAACCAAGGGCAGGTTTAATGTTCTTGTTCAGGGCTCTTTTGAATGTCAGCTGGAAAGCTGTGTTTGCCTGCTTTCCCAAGGGATTTTTGAAGTGCAGAGAAGAGCATCACAAATGAGCAGGTCATGGAAAAGCCTGTTTTATGAAAGGAGAGTCAAGTGCCAGATTTGTTTCAATTGGCAGGATGAGGTGAAGGTGGGGTGTGACTGGTGCCCAGCTAAGGGTCTGAGCATTTCATAGTCTGGGCGGAGGTGAGATAAGACCAAAAATAAAAGACAGAGCTGTTCACAGATGACTCCAGACACTAGATTAGCAGATGTGGTGCCCTATAGGCTTGCTTTCTAACTGTGTGGGGTAAGCAGCCTAACATGTTTTAAATAGATCCATTTATGTTTGTGTTACATATTTACCTATGATAACTTACAATGGATAACTTACAAAGGGCAGAGGTACCAACCTGCCATACTTCTTCCAGTTCTTTGTGAGTTGATGTTATTTCAGATTAGATGAGATTTCAATCAATCAATCAAGCAATCAAATCAAAGCTTACAGCTGTCCTTGCATAAATTTGAGAAATATTCCTTCCTTACTGAAACACCCGAGTTCCAATGAGTATCACAACAGCAAGGAGGAAGTGATGCAATTCCTGACTGATTTATAAATCCTATTCAGTCTTCAGCCAGTGCTGTTTCCTGGGTACATATACCCATATGTGTGTGTTCATGTGCAAGGCTGAGAATGGCCCAGTAGGTGCTGGGATGCCAGACCAGCAGTAACACTGCCTTGAAGAAATAAGAAAAAGAACATGCTGTCTATTTTTTATACCAATACTTGCACATGCTCATGCCAGCTTCTGAAGTCTCATTTTGGCCAGTGAATGCACATATCTTTGTGCACATGTGTGTGCATGCACATGTATTTATGTGTGTAGGTATTAAAATGAGTTCAGGAGTGGAGAAGAGATCATGGAATCATAGGATCTTAGAATCACAGAATAGTGTGGGTTGGAAGGAGCCTCTAAAGATCATCTATTCAAACTCCTGTGCCATCAGCAGGGTCATCTTTCAGTAGATCAGCTTGCTCAAAGCCCCATCCAGCCTGGCCTGGAACACCTAGCTGTCGAGGTTCAAATGCAGGTGTATTAATTTTACATTGTAGGACATTATAATTTCTAACATGATCATGCTTCCCCTTCTGGAGAGACCACAGGGAAGATACTGTTGAAGTTAAATTATGGGTGTTATTACAATGATGCCCAAGAGGACACTCCTGTGCTTCCTTTGCAATGTCATTTGTCAACCCATGACCTATCCCATCCAGAAGAATGATGGAAATCAGTGTCCAAAGACCAGGGTAGGAGGGGCTGTTGTTGTAGAGGGAATCCTGAGTGACTGTATTCTTGCAAGTATTAGTAAGACCTAGCTTTCAAGTCAGCTTGTCAAATTCAAGATTCCTGTGACACGTGATTACACCAGGAACAAAAAATGCTCCATTGTTTTACATAAGGAGCCTTCTTAGGCTGCACCCATTCTTGGCAATTTAATTGTGTCAGCATAACTGGCTACAGCTGTAAATTGACAACTTGTAGCATGCACAAAGTAGAGAGGGTTTTGTTTCCAGAGCTGGCATCAGTTTTCCCAATTCCTTCCACATAAATGGGAATATTCCCATTGCTCTGGTCCAGCTGCCAGGCACACTTCTGTGAGCACCAAGCCCCCTCTATGCTGTGCTGAAATAAAGATGAAATGTAACCAGACACTTGTCTCCATGAGATGAGCTCATATTTAATGTTCACAAGCTGTCAGATTTCTGGAGCTATGAAGCTTCTACAATTAACAAAATAAACTCATGTAATAGATTTAAATAGCATCTACTCAATCCTTATTCTAAGGATTATAGTCAATCCTTATTCTAATATAGATGGGTCTTCTATTGGTCTATAATTTGGTGAGAAAGATATAGAGATGTCTAAAATTTCTCCTTAATAGTTCTATTTTTGGTTAGCTATCACTTGTGAAATATGCAGCTTTTAATTTGTGCTGTTTTATCTTCGATGTTGGATTTTGTATGATTTTTAAAAAGAAAATAGTTTAATTTGATTCATGAACAGTGACTTTAATAACTTAAAAACGATATAGAAAGGCACATGTTTTCTGGCTCCGGAAAGGTATTGGAAACCACAGGGTCTGATATTTGTGGGAACTAAAAAGACGAAAGGGAAGAAGCTACCTTCCCATAAAAAATAAAAAATCGCTCACATTTATTTAATTTTGGGAAAATGAAGGTCAATAACTTTTTTCCTACTCCTTTTCTTGCTTGATAACGCTTCAACTTTCTGGCTGGAAGTGTAAGCTCCAGATAAGTAGAAAATTGACTGAAACTGCCTGAGGCAGCAGAGAAGAGAAGAATTTCATTCCGAAGAGGCAGCGGCCGGCGGAGCGGGAGGGAGCAGCGCCGTGCAGGAGGGAGCAGAGTTGTGTAGGATGGAGCAGCGCGGTGCAGGAGGGAGCAGAGCTGTGTATTGAGGGAGCAGCGCTGTGCAGGAGGGAGCAGAGCTGTGTATTGAGGGAGCAGTGAGGTGTAGGAGGGAGCAGAGCTGTGCAGGAGGGAGCAGGGCTGTGTAGGAGGGAGCAGAGCCATGCAGGAGGGAGCAGAGCCGTGCAGGAGGGAGCAGAGTCGTGCAGGAGGGAGCAGCGCGGTGTAGGAGGGAGCAGCGCGGTGTAGGAGGGAGCAGAGCCGTGCAAGAGGGAGCAGGGCTGTGTAGGAGGGAGCAGAGCCATGCAGGAGGGAGCAGGGCTGTGTAGGAGGGAGCAGAGCCATGCAGGAGGGAGCAGAGCCATGCAGGAGGGAGCAGAGCCGTGCAAGAGGGAGCAGAGCCGTGCAGGAGGGAGCAGAGCTGTGTATTGAGGGAGCAGCGCGGTGTAGGAAGGAGCAGCGCTGTGCAGGAGGGAGCAGAGCTGTGCAGGAGGGAGCAGAGCTGTGCAGGAGGGAGCAGAGCCGTGCAGGAGGGAGCAGAGCTGTGCAGGAGGGAGCAGCGCGGTGTAGGAAGGAGCAGAGCCGTGCAAGAGGGAGCAGGGCTGTGTAGGAGGGAGCAGAGCTGTGCAGGAGGGAGCAGCGCGGTGTAGGAAGGAGCAGCGCTGTGCAGGAGGGAGCAGAGCCGTGCAGGAGGGAGCAGAGCTGTGCAGGAGGGAGCAGCGCGGCGTAGGAAGGAGCAGCGCTGTGCAGGAGGGAGCGCGGAGCAGCCGCCGCTGGGAAGGACCGGTCATGCTCCTCGTGCACGTGCATCGGGGGCGCGCAGCGCGGCTCGCGCGTGCCCGCGCTCCCGAGAGCAGCCCACGCTGGGCACAACGCGGCAGTGTGGTTCACGTAGCTGAATTACTCTTCCGATACGTTGTCTTTCAGCTGGGAAGGGTATTTCCACGTAATGGAAGCTTGCTGTGCGCAGTAAATTTTGTGACATCTTTCTATGACGTCTTTCTATGGTGTCTTTCTATTAGATTTTAGCTAAGAAATACAGAAAGCTGCCAAGCAGAGAGAAAAGATACGGTGAGAGACTGTTTCTCACCTTTCCGAAACCCTCCTCCCTGAGATGGGAGCTCTCCAAGGCAGCTCAGGACTTTGTTATATAAGTCCATCACGACACAGCTTGATAACTGCAATCTCCACCTTCTTCTAGCACATATCAAAACCCTTCTCCCCAGATGCTCAGCCAAATAAATGCCCATTTATCTCTATTTTTCTGCTGCTGGAGGTCTTCAGGCTGCGTCCATGCAACTCTTGCACAGACTGCAAAGAGTATTTACAAGCAGTCTCTCTCACACAGGTCTTAGCACATGCACAGCATTGGTTTCATTTAGTGTAGGAGGTTTCTATTTTTGTGTGACTACCTCCCAATAGGCTTTACTCTAACTCACATTACATCAGTTTTTATATATGGTGGACAGTGTAGAATGATAGCAAGGATGCAACAGTGCAAAATGGCTTCAGACTTTCCATTCTAAAGGACAAAAAGGAACTCCCTGCTTTTTCTCCTAATTTTTCCATACAAGCTTCAAGTAGCACCAGAACTGGACAACTGTTGGATCAGTATTGGACCATTTAGTTAGTACCCTGCATCTTGCACTGACCAGGGCCATAGACCTTGAAGCTGACTGGGAGCAACTTGGCCATCCATGTGATTTCTTGATACCCCAGAAAGCAGGTGGGGATCTGTAACTACTAAGTCTGAGAGTAAATTTCCTAGGAAGGGTGTTCTCGGTGCGTAAAACATTAAATTTCCATTCAAGAGACCCAAGATTTTTTATCTGAAGCGTGGATCATCAAGTAAACAGGCCATTCACTTTAGCTGGCTTTATTTGTAAAACTCCCTGTCTCGCTGGTCGCTGGGACATATTGGGATACCATAGTGATGGTGCCCACATAGCTCCCAGGAAGCTACTAGGATGACAAGAAGTAATGTCCCCTGCCAGGACTTGGTGTGATGACAGGAGTACCCAGGGTGTGTCCTGGCTGTGTTTCCAGACTGCAGTTCCTGGATTTATAGCTCAGTCAGAATGGGCTTAGGTGACAGATTAGTCCAGACTCCTGTGTATATACACGCTTTGATTAGAACTGCCAGGGATTCGGTGGAAAATTGTCTTTGCCCAAAGGAGTCTGGACCTCTTCACAGAAGCCTCTGTAGCCTGGCAGTGTGAGACAATGCTCCTCCCACAGGAGCATGTGTACAGACACACTCATGTTTTACATAAGCCACTGAATCAGTGTCAAATGTGATCATTTATGGCCATTCCTCAGTCAGTGTGCACACCTTGAGTGGATGAGTGACCTTGAGTTAGTGGATTTTAGTGGATTTTATCACTTGTCAATTCCTTGAACTGTCTCCCAGATAAAGTTTATTGTGAGTATCTGTCTTACCCAATAGAAAGGCAGGAAAAGATGTTTAGCTGACTAACTGCATGATATTCTCTACATTTTTTTATGCTTGACTGAAGTAAAATATGACCTTAAAAGCATCAGTAAATACTGCAGCTTTCATGTAAACACATCAGATATACATCTGCTCTTTCTTTGTTCTTTACTGATAATAGAGAAGTTGTAGAAGCGTTGTGCATACCTTCTGTGTGGGCTCCTTTCCATCTCTTCACCAGTGATCTTTTCCTATCAGAAAGTCTTTCAGTGAGCTTCCTGTGAGGAAAAGAGACAGATGAATGTATCTGAAGAAGCTGGGTGCTGCTCTTGCCAGGAATTGAGGTCCTTGTGAACAGGTCGTACTTGATACTCTCTGTTCCAGGGTGCAGAGGACTGTGGTGGTGTTTCACAGGTAGGACTGTCCCAAGAGCTGTGGTTGCCATGCAGGGATGCTAATATTTGATTCCTCCACTGAGATATTGGGTTCAGTCACCCAAACTAAGCAAGGTGCTGGCTGTGTGATACTCTTCAAGCAGAAGTCATTTTGGGCAGAGAATGTGGATAGGAAGGCTGAAAATCCTTTCTCCCCTGTCTTCCTTACATGTGGTGCTACATGGGTCCCAATGACCTCCCCACACAGCCTGCCTGTTCTGAATTTGTCCTGTGCCTCCACATAGCCCTGCCTTGGGATTTTGCAGGGTGGGAGATATGCAGCTCAAATCTACAGCAGGCTCCCAGAGGAAGCATATCTGGGAACAGCAATCCACTGCTGAAGAAGTGCTGCATAATTATACACTTTTGCCTAGGCAAAAGGAAAAGTGCTAACTAGTTAGCTTCCTTGGTAAAATATGTCCTATCTTAAAGAAACCCATAAGGCTGCTTTTATTGTACCTGAAAACTCTTGAGAGCTCATCTAGGGAAAAAAACCAAGGGCTACCAACTCCAACACCTTGGACTCATAGATGGTATGATAGGTGGAAAAATTCAATACTGTGTCTTGGTCCCAAGGTAGTCATTGCATTTTGAAGGAGGCAGGATAAACACTATGAAGCAAGATAATCCCAAATGTGGTAGTGGAATGTTAGCCAGAGGCTTGGCATCCCAGAGAAAGGGTGGGGTAAGAGGATCAAGGATTAGGCAAAGAATCCCAAGCTTGTGCTTCATATATCTTTTAATTTTTATCCGAAAAGTAAATACTAGATCAAAGATGGCTTCATCTTTTGACCAATTTTTGCCAAGGCTCAGGCTTTCAGGCAGGGCATAGGCTGAGATGGACAGTGGGCACTTTCACTGAAGCACTGTAGGGTTTGTCCCCAGGGTGCCACATGGACACTGAACCACAGCAATCCTGATCCCCAGGAGCTTGAATCCAGCCCTCAGTTCATGACCAAGCAGCAACACAGAGTGCTGTGGAATGGCTGTGGAGAGGGCATCCATGAATGTGAAACTCAAACAACCTCTTGACCCACAATCCACCTATAGTTCAATCCACTCCACTCCATCAGATAGAAGCCGCTTGCAGCTATGCAAATAGTCCATCCTGCCTGTCTTGTTGGCCTTCCCTCTGCCCGACCTAATTAGTGTGGTGAGTAAATAGAACAATGAGGTCAAATACAGGACTAGATTTTCCTTGAAATAGTTCCAGATACGGGCAGGACACTTGAAAATGTGGTATCCACAGAGCCTGCTCTGGGAACACTAGCTGCAACATCTGTCCATCCAGAGGCAGGATGGACCAGAGTGGGGTGGCAAAGTTACCAGCCCCTGAAACTTTGGGCTGATGGTTAAAATAAACAAAATTCCATCTGTATCCACTGATTTATGTAACAACCAGTATTTTCCCTCTTTGAGCTCTGAAACTGTGCTCATACATTCCTTCGCTTCAGATGCGTTTCCAGGGCAAATTACAACAGTATCTGACATGGAAGGGGCTTTTTAACACGGCATCAGGCGCCAGGTGATATTTTTATAAGTATTAAGTCAAGACAGTCTGCTAGGGAGGCAGGCAAGCCCAGTCAAGTTCTCACATACTCGCTTTATGGTATAAAGCCAAACTGTGAAGTTTTCCAAATATTTTAATGAACACGTTTCAGACCTTTTTATTAACTTTTAATGCCTCTTTATTTTGGCAGTTCAGTGCTGTGCAACAGGAAAGGCCAAGACACCCTTCAGTGCTGTTCCAGATAAATATGCCTTAACCACAAATTAACACTTATATCTTGTACTTCTTCTGAAGCTGAAGGCCCCATTATCTGTCTGAGAATTGCTGTTTGCAGTTCCAGGTTGTGATTTTGCTAAATGAAGCCCCAGCCAGCTGAGCCTTGAGCAGAAAGCACTCCTTCCTCAATGCCTAGGCACTGTTGGCAACTTGAGAGAAATGCAGGAATGGCAGCCTTGTTTTTTGAGCTTTCTTGCAGGGATTTTGGAGGCAGACTACTTCTGGAGGATGGAGCTGGGTGGGAGGGTGGGGAGGGAAAGGGGTTCATCAGAGGAGCAGCTCAGAGGATGTAAGGGAGACCCTGCAGGTCTGTCCTGCTCTGAGCACTCTGCACATGCCATTGTAGCCCCGGTGGAGAGTGACACTGGAGGTGCTGCATTGCATCCCTGGCCTCTGCTTGCTTGCCTGAGGAAATCTCCTTTCTTTACTCTCACAGTTTACTTTTGATTAAAAGTATGAGAAGTATTCAGCATTCTTGAAGGTGGAAGATTCCCATAAAACACTGCTTTGCTTCTTTCAGAAATTTGTTTCCAGATCTTCTTTGGGGGTGAACTTCAAAATTGGGATTGAGATTTCTATTTCTCTATAAAAGAGCCTGTTCTAATCCAGGCCTTGAATCACTCCCTTTTTACCTGGAAAGCTGTAAGAATATGGCCTCTACTGCCCCAGAATGTCCTCGAGGCAGACCCTGAGACATTATTTCAACAAGTTCTTCCAACAGATAGAGGCCAAGCTGGAACTACAGGCATTCTGTTAAATCTTCCATTACTTTGCCAATTTAGGAGATTTTCAGTTCTAAATAAAGTGGACACACATGAATGCAGCCAGAGTGCAAAGTAAGTGTTAATATTTTCTTTGCCCTTTTCGTTTCATTACTCTTTAACAGCCTTATGAAAGAAAATGCCTTCTCTATCCTCCTTCCTTTTTGCTGTTTTTGCTTTTTTAGAAGATCTAGGCTGATCTAAATATAGTGAAATATATCAATGTCTCCTCCATCAAGTGTGTTCAGGTGTGACTCAGGTGTGGTTTTGCACCACTGCCTTCTAAATGTGCAAACACATTACCAGGCTTGCACAACTTCCCTGTGCACATACCCATGAATGAAGTGAGCAATAGCAAAACCAGGCAAATTGAATCCTTTGCATCTTGCTATGTTGGAGCAAAGCCCTTTGTGGAGCACAACCACCTCCAACCCCACTTCTGAAAATAACTAGTGCTATTGAATGGTACTGGCAGAGTGTGACCTTAGATTCATTCTTGCAAAAAATAATGTTCATGTGTGAGTTCTCTATTTTTGTTGTTGCAATATTCACTTGCTTAAGCTGTTCCTTGATCCAAATTTCAGATCTCATCAGCTGATTATTACTAGAGTCAGCAATTAGAGGCTGACAGAGAGCAGTTCCTAAAGTGTTTGAACTTGTTTCTCAACAGACCTTGTTGGGATCAGCTCCTAGTCGAGCCCAGTACAGACACCTTTGGACACTTGTCATTGCTCTGGCAGATGGTACTGGGGCTGATCCCAAGTGACCACAGGTATATCCCACACCATATGGCATTGTGCTAGCATTTACAACAGGAAGGAAGGAAGGAAGGAAGGAAGGAAGGAAGGAAGGAAGGAAGGAAGGAAGGAAGGAAGGAGATGGTTATGCATTCAGAGCGATGCCATTTATCTTCCCAAGTCACCATTATGTGTGATGGATCCCTGTTTTCTTGAGGGTGGCTGAACTGCTTGCTCCTGGGGAGTGGTGAATGAAAACCTTGTTTTGCTTTGCTTCCAAGTGGGGCTTTTGCTTTGCATGTAGTTATTTATCTCAATCCATGAGTTTCCCCAGTTTCACCCTTCCAAATCTCTCCCTTATACTGTGGAAGGGGAATGAGTGGGTGTGTGGGGCCTAGTTGCTGGCTGGATTTAAACCCCAACAGATCTCCAGACAGTGCATGTGGAACTGGCTGAGGGTTTTCTGCATGATGCTTGTAAGACCAAACAAGAACTCCTTGAAAATGCTTTCCATTCTTCACTGTCTTGGTTGCTCTTGCCAGCTGTTTCATCTCTCTGGTTTAAGAAACTTGGAAGTCTACAGGGCTTTGTGCACAATCACAAACCCAGAACAGGTAGAAAGACAAGCAGCTGCTGAGGACCAAGTCACCTCCTCTTGTACCTACAAACTGTAGGTTCTGTCACTATCCATGCTATCTCCTGAATGCCAAAGCCTGATTATTATCTGTAATCAGTCCTAAAGGAGTGCAACAATCAGAATAAACCTGAATCTTGTAAATGTCACATTGTGCCTTGAATAACCTGTGGCTGTTAAATCTGTGGCTTTGCTTTTCCCAGATAGATTCAAGCTGTCTTTTGCATGAGGACTAGATGCCATAGCAGCAAGCAGCCTGTTTGGCAGCACAACCTCTGCAGGCAGCAGACCCTTTTCTCCTATGCATGAGATTATCAGCATGGTAGAAAAATTAATGTTCCTTATTTTTGTGTCACATCCCAAAATTTAGGTGGCTGCAAAGGTTGGGTCATCTGCTTCTTTCACTAGGATGGGTTAGAGGTCCTTTTTCAATGATGCCTGTGTATCCACTTTGCACAGGACCCTAGCCGAGTGAAAATGTGGAGTATGCCCAAATACAGTCATTGATAACCCATCTATTCTCATTGTGTCACTATGTGCTCGATTTATAACTCCCTAAATTAAACCATGCCCTGGCTTGCCTTTCCTCTGGGGTCACCAGTGGTGCTCCAGCCCCGAGTACATATGTGCCCCACAGAGAGCAGTGAAATTATTCTCATAACTGTGCTGTCAAAGCAGTATTGCTAGGGCTTTCAAAGCAGGTACAAGAATACATCAGCTGGGCAGTGTCAGGACTGGGACCCCAGCACAGACATGCAATAGGAGTTCACACAATCTCGGGTCAAGCCAAATACACTCCTCCAGCTGGGGGAGGCCTGAGCAGGGGTCCAGTAGCATGACCATGTCACCCAACCAGTCTTTGAAGAACAATTTTCAAGTTGTTGGGGTTTTTTTAAAAGTGCAAAAGGAAAAGCCAGCCCCATTTCCTTCAAGTGACATCTCTCCATCCCAGCCAAGGGTCACTGTCCTTGACAAATGTCCATTGCTAGCCAAAACGACTCTACTTCCATCATTGCTGTTGCACCAGGTTTCTAAGAGAGATGGCTTATGCAGCCATGTGTGTGTGTGCATACATGTGTGGGCATGTCTGGCTCTTTATCTGCCAGTCATCCCCTGCTGAGCTGTGAAGCCACTGGCTGACTCAATTGGATGTCAGACATATAATTAACTACTATTTTCACAAAAATAAAGAAGTAGAGGGAGGAAAGAGAGAAAAACCCCACCAAACTGTAGGAAAAGTGGCCACAAGAGCTTGCGATTTATCACTCACCAGAGGGTATGCATGGGGTAGTGGTTTGCAAAATGTTCCTGCTGCAGAAAAGCCTCCAGTTGGCAGTTACTGGTTCCTGGAAGCCAGATCAGCCATTAAAAACAGAAAACCCCACAGAAACTGAGGTCTGCTCTGTACATATGGGGATGCTTTTAAACAGCTTGTAACCTGACTGGGATTTGGTGAATTTTCACAGGCACAGGAAGAGCCATGTCCAATGCCAAGCTGCAGCAGCAATGTCAGGACATCTCAGGAGAAAGGTGATAAAACCATCTGCTCTTCCCAGGGTGAGCACTCCAGTGCCTGGCCCAAGGCTCCTTCTGCAAATGGCCAGCCCATTCCACCCATCCTGGTGAAGCCTCAAATGTGGGCTAGAGGTAAATACCCCGAGGACAGTTTAATCTTAAAATAGTTGAAGCTTGGCAGTGGTTGTCAAGAGCAGAGTGGGTACCACTGATGAGGATCAGATGCCCTGAGCATTAGCCAGTGCTGCAGCAGGCACTGGGAGCAGGGGCTTGGTATTGTGAAGAGACAGCCCTCTCTGGACACAGGGACAGGCATGGGATGGGAAGCTGGGGATGCCTCTGTCACTACTTGTACATAAAATAGGCCTGTGTCTGCTTTCTGGATTGGATATGGGTGGTGAAGCACAGCTCCTGTCCATATAGTGAGGGTCTCCACTGTCCCCTGCAGAGTCAGCTGCTCCATCAGGGGCATGATAGCCCAAATGGCAGGGCCACTGCTTGTGGGGGCAGCTGGGAAAGGGGAGAGGTATCCCTGGGAGTGAGAGGGAGTGGGTGCCCTGCTGCAGCATGCAACCTCCTGCTCTGCACAATGAGCCTGAGGAAAATTGGCAAGTGGGATGGGGCAGGATTTGAAATCCATGTGAGCAGTGGGGGGAGGGGGGCTTAAGCAATTATTTGAGGCATGAAGCAATGCAAAAATATTTCTCAAGAAGCCCTAACACACTGTGTGCTGCTGAGGTTCTTCCCAGGAAAGCAGACAGCATGGCTCTGCGCACAGGCTACCTGCTGTGCTGTGCTGTGCAGGGTGAGGCAGCCAGAGTGCCTGGGACACAGGCAAGCAGCGGCTCCCAGCCTTCTCCCAGAGATCACTGTGACATTACAGCAACCTGCAGAGGGCTCACACTTTGCTACTCAGAGTGTTTCAGTAGTGGTGAAAAATATGTCTGGAGAGCTAAAATCCTGGCAGGCTTTGTGCATCTCTGTATGCAAATACCAGTTATTAATCTGACACAAAACCTACCATGGTCCATGGCCTATCAGGCTGTGCTCACAGGAGAAGGGGTGGGGATGAACCCCACAGCTGTTGGGTGCCTGATGCTCATCCAATTTCTTGTAGTGTTCTGCTCCCACAGTCATCCTCCTCGAATCTGTCACAGTCCAGAGGTGAAAAAAAGCAGAATATTTTTATTGTTGGGAGGCCTGTGCTATTTAGCTGCAACGGAAAATGCCCTATCCCCTTGTCAAGAGAAGCTTTGCAAACACAAAGCAGCCCTCCCAGGATGCTGCTAACAACTGATGCATTATTTGAAGATCAGATGTGAAAGAGGCTGGTGCATGCAGGAGCCTGCAGTGCCCTGGACACATGGATGGGGACCAAAGGCCAGAACTGTGTTAGTGTTTTTCAAACTCAGTTAAATCTAGAAACTCAGCATGCTCCAGGCCATCAAGACCAGGTAGGAGTGTATGAAACAAGGGAAAAAGGACATTTGAAAGTCACACCAGAGCTGGAGATTCTGAGATAAATGCCAGAAGCACCGGAGAAAGCAGTGACACTCACAGCATATACCTAAAATACAGGCAAAGCTCAGTGAAAGAGTGAACATGGGAAACAAGAGGAAAAGAGCCTTCTCGAACTAATCTAGAGGCAGATCTGGGTGAGCCAGCTGGAAAAAAACTCTAGTTCTTTTAGATGATTATTCACATGAGCATCATTTATGAGTTCACACATTCAGCATGACTGAGGGATACTCCAGCTGGAGAGAAGGCATGTGTACACAGTCATTTTTAATCAGATCCAGCTACTTGATGTATCATGTCTGATAACTGGCCACAGAATTATGACTGCTAGTTTGGACATGTAACTGTTGTTTCCTCAACTTCTGGGAAAGAGTGACCTGAGACATAAAATCCATGAGGGAAGATGAAGAGTCAAAGTCTGATTTAAATTTATGACTAGATGGCACCAGCACCACAAGAGCTGTAACCTTTGATGCTGCTACTCAAGAGAAAACTAAAAGCAAGTCTGCTCAGTTTGCTGCAGCCTGAAGTTCCAGTCACTGGGATTTACAGATTTGCAGAGGCAGACCCTCTGGGTCTTCTCTTTTGACTGCAAGAAGTGGCCTCCCCCTTAATGTGTTGGGGGAATTCCACTTTCACACCAAGCATTCCTTGTGGCACCTTTAGGAGAGCTCAGTTGGGCTGGGAGCTGCGTGAGATGGAAATATGACACTGATGGGCACTGCTTTCAAGGGTGAGGATATGTGGGCAGTTTTCCATGAACAGAGAATAAAACCTTAGAAGGGTTGCTTTTCATAATGTCTCATGAGGTGGATTTCATGACTTGTATTGCTTCATGGACGTTAAGAACCCAGCTGCAGACTGCATCCAGCTGCCTCTGGTTTGAGCTCAGCCAGGGGAGAGGGTGGCTGGAGCATCACATCCTTGTCACTCCCATCTGATGGAGTTTGAGAGCGGGACAGAGCGAGAGCTGTACAGGGTGCTGCCAGAAGCTTGGATGCAGTCTCTTTCCATGACAGTGGGAGAAGTCTGTGATAAGTGCATTTTCACAGTTAACAGCAGCTCAAATCAAATTTCACCACCCTTTTACCTTGAGCGATTTAGTCATCCTGAAGTGTTGTGCTAACACAACCTGCTGTCAGCAGGCAGCTCCTCCTCCTTTTTCCCAGTGGGGAGAAACACATTACAGCCATTGGTCCTTACATTCCCCTAAAAATGCTCGTTTCTCCACCATGGCTAGATCTGTTCAAAAATGCCATTTTCATGAAGGTAGCACAACAGCAGCGAGGGAACAGGGATGGATGGGGTTGGACCAAAGGGCTCCAAAAGAGACTTCAGGAGAGCATGATGGGGCTGGGGCCCAGGCAGGGCTGAATGATGGCCTGGCTGGCCAGCAGAGCTCACAGCACCTTGGCCCCTTCTTCCAGCACCTCTGCCAGGGACACAGGGTGGGAAGCTGCAGTACTGGAGGCAGGAGACTGCTGTGTCTGCAGCTCATGGAGGTTGTACCTGATGTAAGAGCTCCCTGGGGCAGCACCAGTTGAGCAATGACTGCAGAGAGCTCTCTGTGACCACAGGTATGTCGGAGTAACTACAGGAGATTGGTTTACATCATCTGTGGGTCCGACCCAACCTATTTACCAGGCTCTAAAATACTCGGTCTCTGCACTGCAAGCAATAAAAGTGACTAGCATCCATTGCTTTCACTGGGTGAGCTTAAATGAGGTTGGCAAAGGATTTTACAGGTGTTGAATTGTTTCTGTGCACTCATACATAAGTGTCAGATATAACAATAATTGTTTGAGTTGCTTTTTTTATTTTTACACAGTCATAAAGTTGTAATTTACTGCACAGCAGTCCTTTCTTCCAGGGCATCTCACAGTGCTGGCTATGCTCCTTAAAATATTTAGTTCAAATTTATTTGCAAAACCTGTCTGAAAACACATGACATTTCACTAAGGATTTTTGAATCACTAGAATATGGAGTAAAATCTAATGGGACATTTCTCACACTTAAATCAAAACATTTTTTCAAAAAAACCCATCCAGTCTGTGGATTTGTGGGAAATAAAATTCTGAAAGTGACCTTCGTAACTTATTTCAGTTCTTAGCAGGATCATTTTCGGGGTAGAAAGGTAAATTTTCTTTTGACTCCAAATGCCTCATTCAGCATCTCACAGAGTGCATTTGTAAAGACCATAGGAGTTTTCACAAGACCATAGGGATAAATGGAATTGAAATGTTTGTTCTCTAGTTCATAGGTCCTAAGGCCAGATTTACACATCAGCATCTGAGAAAGGGGAGGAGTGGACTATGGAGATGTTCACCAGCCTTGCATTACCATTGGCTTTGGCACAGAGATTGAACCTGATAATCCTGTACTGAGTGTTTTGTGGGCTGCCTGGTGACATCGGGTTCTCCTGGTTTATTTCCTAATAAATCTTGTCACATAACTGTTCTTTGCAACCCCTGCTTTGGCATAGCCATTGGGGCTTGTTGGCTGACAGAAGAGGAGGCTTAAAAGGGCTTGGAGGGCAAGGTTCTGTAAAGAAACACACTCTTATTTTCCATCTGAAACTTTCTGTCATCTGCTGCATGGGCTAATCTGTGCAAAACCACCTGTCCTCCCTCAAAAGTTGGACATCCAGGGCAAGTGGTCTTCTTCAAGTGAGTATGATGAGACATTCCAATACCAGATTAAACTGCTTCCCAAGCCCAAAGTGCTGCATAGGACCTCAGATATATCTCTTACCTGTGAAGGTAAACCATAACACCCTGTGCTGTTTTCAGAGATAATTGCACAGACACAAGGGAGATTTTATTTAAATGGCTGCCATAACTTCTTTTAACCATTGAAGGAAACAGGCTGGGACATGTCAGTTTTCTGCTCAGGCTTTGTAGGAGGCTTTCATCCTGCACTGCTCAAATAAGAAAAACTATGAGGTCACCGGTTGCTAAACCCTTGACGTGGTTTCCCAAGGTTTGCCTCTATGGTAAGTGCTCTGGTAATTTGGGTGGTGTTGACAGAAGCCTTGAATATTACCCGAAGTGCTGGGTGATTATTTTTTTCTGCTGCCTCCAACAGCAACCCCCCTTCCAGACAGAAACACTGTTCTGCTGCTAATGGTGCACAAAAAAATTCCACCTTTGTGTTCCAAATGCCTTCCTGCAGACCAAGCTGCTCCACTCCTCATCTCCCAGGATTAAGGATGGAATGGGGTGGAACAGGATGGGATAGAGATAGATTTCTTTGGCCACCTCCACCTTTACATCTTTTTAGGTTAATATTTCGAGCTTAACATTTGAAACATAATTTCAGGTTGCATTTTAATATCACATTCCAAGTGTGGAGTGGTGAGATCTTTTAAAAATGCATACATAATTTTTTTTTCATTTGTGACAAGGACAAAGGGAGTCTTTTCAATAAAAAGACTATATGGCTGAGGCTCTGCATCATCTGGTATTTGCATTCAAAGAAGAACTGTATTAAATTCTCCTGCATGCCTTTTTTCACAGTAAATGATTATGCAAATGTCCTCTTTGTAGTAAAAAGCTGAAGCAAAATGAGGAAAATGATGCTACCTGTTGTTTTATGAAAACCACCAAGTCTCCTAATAGGAGGAAGCATTTCTCCTATGGCATCCATTCAGCAGCATGGGCCTTAACCACGAGCAGTCTCCCCACCATTCTTAGAGGCAGGACTCCTAGTCTTGCTGATAAATATTGGAAGACTCCCATGGACATCTTCACTTGTTAATTAAGAAGCATCGTGACACCCACCAGAGAAGCCACAGCAAAGAAGGCTTGGAAGGCCTTAGAGAGGTGATAGGAAGGAAAGGCAAAACATGTGGTGGCAGTTCTTGGATCTAGAAATACTTCTGAGCTTGCCTGTCCATTTGGATGACCTGAAAGGTGCAGGCATTAATCTGTGATATTTTTTATCCAGGTTTAAACTCTTATACAGTGGCACGTACTGTATAAGGAGAAGGAAAGCATTATTATTATGTTTAACAATGATATAATAAAAATTAGCAGTTACCAACTACTTATAAAATATTGGACTGAATATTACTTTTGTGCAATGCACAGGTTGTGCTTGGCTGTGTTCTTTGTATAAGTCTTGCAGTGGGGAGAGGAGGGAAGAAGTGAGTGTGATGACATGCTAATTCCAAATACTTTCCCTTTTTCTTACAAAGAAAGAAACATCAACAGCAGACCAAGCAGCACAGCTGTTATCATAGCATACACCAATCTGAAAATAAGATGGGTCTCATGATGTTCCCCTAGACAACACAGGATGCCAGTAAGCACATATGCTTTTGAAGGAAACCCTGGGACCTGCCACCTTAAAAGGAAGCTCAGGCTGATGTCACACTGAAGCAATCTGGAGCACCTGTCCTGGGATTTTGTTTACATTAAGCCATTGATGAAACTGGTGAAAAGCAGCCACAGGGGGTGGAGTTGCATAAGAACCTATTTGTGTGTTTGCTTGGGTGTGAGGATTTGTTTGCTCTTTATTTCACAGATATGAAAAGATTTAATAAATTATGTATTAAGGAACAAATCTTTTACAATCTAAATTCTTGCAACATAAAACATTAATTGGAAAGGCAGTACCTATTCATCTTTCCCCAGTCTAAAGAAGAGACTATATACTACAGTAAACTGTCGAGGAGATGTTTCTTTATCCTTCATAACTTCTCTTACCTCTGGCAGAGAAAGAATCTCCTGAGCTGTGATGGCTGCAGTTTATTTTCCACAAAGGCTTGCCATTGCTAGCTGGGCTGCAAACAGCACATTGTTTGCTTTGTCCCAACCAGCCTTGGGTAAGACAAGTTTTTTGTGTCAGAACTCAGTTGTGGAATACAGATTGTTTGATTTTCTGTTTCTTTTTTTTCCCCCTCCTACTAGTAGTACATAACTGGGCCTATATGAGATCTTATTCTAGTTAAAGCTGCAGAAGACAGAATATGATGCTCTTCAAAAGCCCTGGAAAATCAAAGACAACTCAAAAGTTAAGAAATGCCAAAACAGAAATTGCTCAAGCAAGTAATCTGGAAGGGCTCACATTTCCCACCAAGTCCTGGCTCTAAATGGTTCTGACAGTGTCTCCCAACCAAACTGCCCCTTGCTCTCACTGCTCCTCCTGTGAGATCTCTTCTAGTAATTCACTTCTCACCTGGTTAGATGGATGAGGCCATCCTTTCTTTACCACCTGGAATATATCAAAGTCCATTTGTACCCTATTGTCCTTGTGACAACACTGCCCTTTAATTTAAATTGTGTTTGTTTCCTTCCTTGTTTCCTTGGTAGTTACTTCCTTGATGTATTAGTACCTCCTTTCAGCCTTTTTCTGTGCAGAATGAGTCTGGGACACCGTTCTAGAGCAAAATGTGGCAGGTCATGCCCTGGGGGCTCACCACTCCCTTCCACAGTGACCTCAGCACTGCAGTCACTGGCTGGAGATCCTGTCCTGCAGCAGTACCACAGTGGTTTGCCCGTTGTCATGCTGCTGTCAAGGAAAGCTTCCTGGCCTCTTGCTCTGACTGATAACCTCCCATGTCTTGCAGCAATACAGCATTAAGACTTCCACTTACTGTTAATCCAGTTCTCCAGTTTCTGCCTGTCCGAGCCACAGTGTCTAGTTCTACAGCCTCCCAGGGACACAGTAGAGACCTCATCACTAGTGGGTTTTAATATGCGACTGGATGGGATGCTAGATGAGCTCTTCTAGGCTCCCTGTGTGTGAAAGGTTTGACCAGATGATCTTTCAAGGTTCCTTCCAATCTGGGCTGTTCTAGGATTCTTTGCATATGAGAAGTGACTTTCCTGCAGTGATGAAGCTCCTGGTAGTGTAATTAGTGTCAGTAATGTTGAGGTCTCTGGGCAATCCAGTACCAGGGGAAGGTAGAAAACATGGTGGCTGAAGCAGGAGGCCGCTCACAGTCATTGGTCTCGTCCAGACCAGGTCCCCATCACAAAACTCAGCCGTCGGTAGCCCTCGTTCCTCACAGACCAAGCCCACCACTTTTCCTTCTACCTCTATTAGTTCCCAGTTTTCCCCAGCTCAAAAAAGTCCTAGTCCCTCCCATGCCCACATGTCTGTCTTCACTCAGCCCTACTGTTACTGCTGTGCCCAGAGGTCCCTACCTCTTGCTCCAGCCTCATTCAAGCAGTCCATGCTTCCCATCCTGTGTTCCATGCTTGCCATGCTCTGGTTCCCCATTGCAGCCTATCTGCTCACATTTTCAGCTCTCAACCCCGTTCTTCCCCCCTCATGTTCCTTGTTGTGGTCCACCTGTCTCTCCCAACTCCAGAAAGCCTTGCTGGGCAGCTTGTCTGCACAGGGGACTTCTGCCTGCAGGGTAGTCATCCCAGCAGGAGAGATCTGGAGAGGCGGAGGTGTCTGCTCTTAGGCCACACATAGCCTGGCATGTGGACAGTGTGGATGGAAGCCCAGATGTATTTAGCTGCTGATATTAACAACTACTGCTGAGCAAATGTGAATTTCAAAGGGATTTTCAGAAGCAGACCCCTGAAGCAGTTTTTTTCTGCCAGCCTCTCCTGATGCCATGCTAACTTTCAGCATCTTTCTCTGAAGCATGGGAATGGCAGAACTGTTCATATGTGTGAAAACAACAAAACTGGACAAAATAGTGTCTTTTTCTCTATTCTTACTGTAGCAGAAACATTTGGCTAAATTTTTTTTAATATTAGGTTCTCAACCTCAGACTGATAACTTTTTCAGAAAACTTCGTCCCAAACAGATCTGGACATGGGGAGCTGAACCCAAGGTCTCATAATGCAGTGTTTCTGAATCCTTACCCTGGTAATAGCAGGTGACAGCTTTCTATTTTACATACCTCTATGGTTGTGTAAAATATCGACAGAACTACCTGCTCTTTTCACCTGCCCAGAAAGAGCTCATAAACAATTGCTGGGTGTAGTAATCTGTTTGCAGCATGCTGGGAGGATGGAGCAGCCTGTAGGTGTCCAGCAAAGCTCCATTCAGCTATTACACACTGGGCAGAGCCAGAAGGCTGGCAAGAAACAGCAGTGGCCACGGTGGATTCTCTTATGAATCATGGGATGGACTTTTCTGTATTTGATGATTCAGTGCTATGGTGACCAAAACTCCACAAACACTTCACAGAGAATAAGGCCACATGTTTTCTGCTCCTCCTTAGGCAGTGATGCTGCCTGGGAATAACCTGTGGTGGTGAATTTCTTTGAGTTGATCCTTTTCCTGCATGTCTCTGCTGGAATATCCTCTGCTGGGGGGAAAGACTACTCCAGATGCCATTTATGACCCACTTTATCTAGTGGACTCTTCATTGGTAGTTACCAGTGAACAACAGAATCCTTGTTACACTTTTCAGAGTTCCCTTGTTCAGCCTGAAGTACTGCTAACCTTTTGTACAGAGTCCAAATAGCAAGTGGAGTCATCCTGCCTCTTAACATGCAACGAGTCCCTCATTGTAAGCTTTACCTGGTGATGGCTGGAAGCCCCTTCAAAATACTGTGTGCTTCCAAAAAGTATGTTTAATCACCATGACTGCACTGCTGCAGTGGGAAGGCTTCTTCCCAAACCATGCTCTCCATAGCTTCATCCCTCCAGGTGTTCATTTAGAAAACCATTTTGTACAATAGCTACTCTTCCATTCTTTCCAAGTTCTTCATATCCCATTTGCTTCTGAGTCACCTTTAATTAATGCCACTCTTTAAATGCTTCCAACTGTTCTGGCTAAAATGCTGATACAGCAGAAAGCAGCACCAAACTGAAAGGCTGAATTTCTTGTTTTCACAGAAGGAATTTATCACAGTGAAAGGTGAGGCAAAACATTTTCACCAGGCTGCCACTGGTACTGCACCTTATTTCTCTTCTATGTTAACAAGTCTGTGAGCATGAAATTTCCCATTCCTAAGGAGCAGAAGAGCACATCACTCAGCACTAATTGTGGCTCACGTTCTTGTGCAGCTCCTCTTGTCATTAACAAGAGATGCTACCAGGACTTCCAATCTTGCTGGAACTTTTTCTGTTCACTTCAAGTGGTGGGGTAATCAAGAACATACAGGGACACAAAGCCTGGAGGTGGGCAGAAAGTTGCAGGAGGGAGAAGAGTTCTTTGCTTAACTCAAAAGGCATTTGTGCTTATGCAGCAGAACTGTGCAGCAAAAGCATGACCATGAAGTCTGGTGGAAGCATTGCTTGGCATGCTCTGGTTACTCCCATGCTCAACGGGGCTGAAGCAACATCAGGAATGTAAGAAATCACTGTTACATCACCAGGCAATGTGGAGCATGCCAGGTCTGGAACACTGCATGCAGTTCCCTCCCAAAGGGCAGGCCATTGGAAATGTTACAAGGTCAAAATGACCACAGTTGGAAGACACAACAAAACATGCAGGACTCTGCAGGCTGGATAGGCCAGTGATAAATGGGAAACAGAAGGATTATTTTGCCTGCTGTTTCACATACTACCATGGATGCCAAATGGCGCAGTCAAAAATGTGGCCTATAATAAACAAAATTATTATTTTAAGTAACTCATAGCTTATGGGGCTCATGGCTGCATAACATTATGGAGGTAAAAACTACACAGGGGTTCAAATGGCAGTCAGACCAATCCACAAAACAGAGTGTTTACTTAAGAGATCTGAAATGCAGAGATGCAGGTCCAAGCTCCGGCTGAGGAAGTCTAAGACTCAGAATGAAGGATACTTGTAAGGGAAAGAATGCTGCTCACTTCTTCCCAAAGGACAGGGGCTCTCAGAGGGGTGCAGTGCCATGTATGAGCCTCTGGTGCAACACAGGATAGATAATTGCAGCTTCTCATGCAGTGGTTGTGGACAGAAGAACAGGGCTTGTCATGTTTCTCAGCACTTTCTGAGAAAGGGTTGTGTTTTGCTCTGGTTTAATCCCCAGTGCAGAGATGTGTCTGTGCTTCTGTAGTGGTTTCTTGTGGCTCCTGCAGAGTTAGTGAGAACAAATACAAACCTTGCTATTGTGTCAGCCAGTAGTCAGGCTTAATGACCATTTACTGGCCCACACACTGTTGAGCAAAGAGACTCTCTCTTAATGAAAGTCCTACTAAATAACAGTACAAATAATGCATAATTACTCAAAATGATGCTGGGTCCTTTAAGATCAAGGAAAATGGTCTCAAATTATACTTGGATTTCTTCTTCCTCAAACGACATCAACTGGTACCCCGAGAACAAAGTTCTTTCAGCCAGAGAAGCTGTTTATTAGTAAAAAAACCCCATGTTTTTTATAAAAAATAGAATACCTTGGAATCACAGTAAAATAAGATTCAAAGCAATTATTGTATAATATGTTTCTGTAATAGCATACATGTTAATAACTAGCAGTCCTTGTAATCTGTATTTTTTATGGCTAATAACATGGGATTCGCTACTCCAACTCTGCAGGTGAAAATACAGAGACCAGGAAAGGGGATGTGGCTTCTCCAAAGTCACACAATAGCTCAATTGTCAAATATGAAACACCAAAGTGAAAATACACAAACGCAGAAACCTGTTCACAAATGGGAATAAAATATGAAAAGAATGAGCAAACCTTTCTGTTCCTAAAAGAGCTAAAAGAGGAGGGTCACCTGCAGTGGCTAGGGGAAAAAAAAGATATCAAACGTCTTAAACCCACCTGCAAAGTCCCTGACTGTCTACATAATTTATACCAGCTCCCCTCCAGGGAGGGACTGATGCAGGAATCTTCCCTGACTGCTGCAGGAGATGGAAATGGGGCCATTTGCCACAGATAAAGTGCTTTTATTCAATAAACCGGTAAGGTTTGGATTCTCCCTAATGGCAGAGTTGAGGTAACTGCACGTAAGCTGTTTAACCGTTTCTAAACCAGTTGAGACATGGTTTCCCCACTTCACATCTATCCTGTGCCAAGTCAGCTTGGTTTTTCCCTTTTTTCTGTTTCTATCTCCCATGACACCGCATCACACTAAATTATCTGTTATCAAGATTCTCAGGCAAGAATCAAAACTCTTGTCTCTTCAGGGAAGGAAAGAAAAGGGCAGCAGCTTCTTGCAGCCCTTTCCTCAGCTCCTCTCTTGTTCCACTATTTACTTTATTTCTTTACCTTGCAAACAGCTCCGGTGTCTTGGAGCCGGGGCTAAGCCCAGCCCTTTTGTGCCCTGCAGTCATCGCTGCATCTTTAAGGGAAAACTGATTCCCAGGAATGCTGTGCATGCACATACCTATCTGGGCGCTGCACCCACACCTGCCCACCAGGTAACCCAGCGCCCGCTGGCCCTCGCAGCCGCATTCCAGCCAGCAGAGCTATTACTCGCTAATTGTTACCTGTCAAACAGGTAAACGAAGCTTTTGGGCCAAGTCCAAACAAGCGTATATTCCCACGAAATCCTAAACCAGCAAACCTTTGACCTTTCTGCAGCCCCACGGATGATTTTTACTGGGGCTGATTTAAAAGTGTGATGGTATCTTTGAGGGACAGAAAAAAGTGGCAAGATATGGTATTATTTATTGTGATGAAGCTTTCTTGAATGTGTTAATACATGCAGGAGAGCAGAGGATTACCAAAACAGGAGAGCAGAGAGGCAGCCCAGTAAACATGACAGAGCTCACGTCCCCCAAATCACCTGAGTGGGGTGGCTTTCCAGTGCTGATCCAAAAGCAGTTTGTGGATGGTGGGGAACTAATATGCAAAACCTCCTGAGGCTGAAAAAGTTAGTGTACAGAGTAACTCAGAGCCATCTGGGAGGCCTGGAACTGGCATTTCCTCTTCATTTCACCCTGTTCAGACTTGTTCCACAGAGCATAACAGGATCAGCTCCTGTGGAGCAGGGGGGTCTCTGCACACAGCCAGAGGCAGCAGCCTGTTCCTGTCACCCAAGGAGGCTGTAAAGATGGCTGGCTTTGCCCCTCTTAGAGCTTTCTGAACAGGCCAGTGAAAGAAAGCAGCTCTGACCAAACTGCTCCATCATAAAGTTTGATCCTCCTGGCTAATTGCACAGAAAAGCCATTCTCTAACAGCATAAATGGAAAGGCAGGCTGTTTTGACTGAGATATCTGTAAGATTTCATATGCTTTAACATCAAAATGCAATAAAATAAAAAATGGGTTTTATTGAAAAACTACAGCTATAAATCACAACATTCAAAATAGCAGACCTATCTCTGCTCTGCCATGACCCTCCTCCTTACAATCTCTTTGGCTTGGATGATGAGTACCCTGGGGAGAAGACCTACACATTCTCACAGTGGGTGATATGATCTGGGACACTTCTGAATCAGTGACATGACTCAGTCTCATCAGAGCTTCACCCCAGGTGTTGTGTGAATCTTCCAGCTGTCAGAGGCGATAGCTTAGGAAAGAGAGGAGAGTAAACAGTATAAACCAGATTGTTATTGGTAATAACAGAAACATGATCTGCCCAGTAAGATGGTAATCTTTCTCTGCAAAGGTTGCAGATAGCCTCCATGGTAAGCTTGATTTTGACCTGTCTCTCACCTTAGCTTTGCCCCAGTTAAACCAGGCATATGTAGATCTCTCAGATGTCATCTTAAACACTGGATTTTATTTTGGAATGGATAATTTTTAACATTTTTATGGGTGAATTTATTGTTTTTAATTTTGGAATAGTTGAGTTTTATTTTGGAAGTTACCAAAAGAAAGAAGTTAGAGAGAGCTTTTACAAGACAAACTGGCTTCTATACCTTATTTGAAGAAGCATTTCAAATTTTTTATTTTATATAATCACAGAATGGTTTTGGTTGGGTGAAAGATTATCTAGTTCAGGGCACTTTTCGCTAAACCAGGTTGCTCACAGCCCCATCCAGTCTGCCCTTGAACACTTCCAGAGATAGGACATCCACAGTGTCTCTGGGCAACCTGTTCCATTGCCTCACCACCTCACAGGGAAGAATGTCTTCCTAATACCTAATCAAAATGAGTTTTCAGTTTAAAGCCATTCCCCTTTGTCCTATCACTAAATGCCCTTTCAAAAGTCCCTCTCCAATTCTCTTGTAGATTTAGGTACTGGAAGGCCACTCTAAAAGGCCTCCCCAGAGCCTGCTGCTCTCCAGGCTGAACAACCCCAGCTCTCTCAGCCTGTCTTCATAGAAGAGGTGCTCCAGCCCTCTGAACATCTTAATGGCATTTCTGGTTTTAATCCAACAAAAGCTGCAGAATGAGGTCTGGTGCTTTTCTTTGGAACGGGCTAGTTGTTTGTGCTGATCTTGAGGAGTTTTTAGCTGAAATGCAATCAGATATGCTTGCGGAACTTCAGCTCTGTCCAGTACCTTCTCTAAATGATGAGGAACTGACTCAGAAACCAGAAGAAATCCTGGTATCTACATCTGAGCTAAGAGGAGCTGGGCACAGCTTTGGGCTCCTGCAGACCCATAGGGTCATGCACATTTCCTACAGGAACTGGAAAGTGCTCTGCAGCTCCTTCTCTTTAGCTCCTTTACAGTATTCTCCTGTCATCTCTCACACACAGCCTGTCAGAACCCCACAAAACTCCTCAGCAATAGAGAAACTGCTCAGACAGCATCTGGAGGTCAAGACATGGATGAGTCCCTCTCCCAGAGCCTCTTCTGCACTCTGGGGAGATGGCTGGAAGATGACTGTGGGCAGCTGACACCCATCTGCATTAACTGAATGCTCTTGTGACAGAGGCTTTTCCCTAAGCAAAGAGGAACCCATGGAGAAACAACCATTATCAAGCCTGGACTTTCAATAGATGCTGTGAAGGAGTAGCTGGTCTGGCCCTACTTCTCCTCACCCAGTAGCAAGAGATACCCCAAGCCTGGCAGAGAGCAGGAGGGAAGGAGAAGGAACTATTTCAATATGACCAGAAGAAAAGGGGAAATGTTTTCTCTTGTGGTTCCCAAAAGGAAGCAACATCTTGGCAGAGGCAACCTGCCCACCAGGCCAGTCTGTCCTCTTAAGATTCCTCTCAAAAGCTATTCAAGCAAACAGCAGTCCCTTCACAAGCCCTGTTCAGCTGAATATTTTGATTTGGGATTCTTCTCCCTTTTCACCTTACAGGGAGATTATTCAGATGCCTTATCTGCTCCCAGCTCTGTGCCAGGTTCCAGCATGGAATGCCTTTCAGTTTGCAGCACTGTCACCAGATTCCCATGCTGCATCAATCACTACACTGACCAGTTTCCATAGGTATCATCTTAATATTACTGTCTACTAGTATCTGAAACCATCAATAATGGTACCATAGGTATTTTGCTTAAGATAAAAAGGAAAGATATCTTAAAAGATAAATAATAAAAGGGTGTCTGCTCAAAAATCATCATGTGAAAACTGACAGCTGCATTACTAATACCCACCTAGAAATAATTTTGCCAGAAAATGCTGAATTTTCCTGTATCTCTCATTCCTGGTTTGACAAACATTTGCTGAACGAAGAGCAAGGGTTCAGGAATTTGTTGCTTCACACAGGCTATTAAGATTCCTGGAGCACCTGGGCTCTCCAGGGTGCCCTGCAAGCTGGTGTTATCTGTGACAGAGCTGACTGTTCATGTCTAGGGCTGTCAAGTCTGTTCTTTCTGTAGAATTTTTGAGAATGGGCCAGAATAACTTGGTTTTCTCTTTCAGACTTACAGAAGAACTTCTGTGTCTGAAAGCCTGTTACCTTTTCACAGTTATGTATGAGCTCTGCCAGCAAACCTTACCTCTCCCCATAGCATCAATTTTACAATGTAGCTACGATACAGAGGATGTCCACTTTGTACTTAGCTCTTACTGGTGTTTCAGCTTTTTTTTAACAGCTTGAAGAGGGTTGATTGACTTGAGGTTTTCATCACCAGAAAAGCCGACTACAATCAACAGCTCATGCAGTTCCAGGCCACTGCTGGTGACCACAGGCTTATGACATTTTCCCATTTGTGACTTCATCTTGAGCAAAACAGTGTTATTCACAAAGCTGGTGACACACAAAGTTTTCTAGCTTCTGTGGTGTTCAGAAGTGACCTATCCTGGTATTGGTACTTGATGCCTGCATGAGGTTTAGTACCAGTTAGTTTAATCGAGAGGTTGTGCAATAGTTTAAAGCTGTCTTTACACATTTCAGAATTGAAAAAACAAACGTAATAAAAAGAAGAAAATCTGTAACTCTTTAGAGTTACCAAACAACTTTTCTTAATGTAAGAAATAAACAAGGGATTCTCACAAATGGATACAAAACAATTGAGAAAAAGAGATGCATGCTTAATCAAAGCAAGCCCTGCTAAGTTCAGTGGTGTCAGTGATGCATCAGCGATGCTAGTTCCTACAATTTTCTAAAGGCCACCCTCACATGACAGAAGCCTGTTCTTTACATCTCTGATTTTTATACTTCATTTGTACTTCAGGGAAAAGCTTCAGAGGGAAATACCGAGACACTGGCAGACAGATGAAACCTCTATTTTCTAAATGTCATGATTCTAAAGCACGATGCAAAGAAGGGGGTGCCACCATCTGTATGCATTCACTTCAGACTCTAAAGCAAGGTTTGAAGCTGAGGGTCTCCAGAGTGTGTTGTCATCTGCTGCAAACACAGCATAAAAGAAGCAGAAAGTAAGATAACAGGATTTGTGCATTTGTTAAAAAGAAAAAAGGAGCTCAGTTCTCAGATGCCTGTATCTTTGCTGTGGCTCAGGACACAGCAAGCCACCGAGACAGCAGTATCTCCATCACTGCTTCTGTGCACGTACGGAGGATCTGCCACAGCACTGACACTACGTGTATCTTCCCATCTCCACAACTGTCTGCTGTCCACAACACTTGCTTCACTGCCGGTATCAGGGCAAGAATTGCCTGCCAGGGCCAAGCTGCCTGTTCTCAGCGTGAGCTAGCTGGGAGGAGTGCCCTCCAGCTCCCGGCCACTAATTAGCCACTAATCTCATGCACTACGATTCCCACACACCATGCAGGCTTCCTTTGGTGACTTTTCAATTAGCATCACAACACCCCAAGCTTTGAAGGCTTTGTGTATATTTATCTTTTCTTCCAATTGTCAGGGCCAGCAGATATAAATTAAACCAATTTAAGAGCATCTGTGTATCTATTATTTGGCAGCTATTAGGCTAAATTGACCAAGTCTTCTGCCAGCTGACAGTTAAGACACACTTATATTACCTTGGTGTGACTTACTTGTATTCTTTCACAGAAAATGTGCCACATCACATAAGTACTGCTTTAAAACTGGAATTCACTTCTGCGTGTACAGGAGAAATGTCTGCCCTTATTGCACTGGTGTGTCACATCTAGATGTAGATGACACAGCTCTGCTGAACAAAGGAGGACAAAACCAGCACATCAGTCCCAGACTGAACAGGGACTATACGCAGTGAATGTTTGGGAAGTTTAGAAGAGGAGCAGTCATGTGGCATGGGAAGAATCCTCTTCTAAAACCAGAGACCAGAGACTTACTATGCAAGTAGCAGCACGCATCTGCAAACAGATTGAATTCAACCAAACAGGGTCTGATCAGTAGTTCACAAAATTAGAAGGATTCTCAATAGGCTCCATCCACTACAGGAATAGGTCTTCTAAAAAAGCAATATAGTGCTTCAAAGGAGAAAATTATACTTGAGGCTTAGAAAGACCCAAAGCTAGAGGAAGCTGCAGAATTTCCCAGTCACTGGGAAAGTGACTGGTCAGTAAAGTGTAGGTCAAGCAATTTCCTGGACACAAAGACAATGACTACACATTCATGTAACAAAAAATTCCAATTCCTTCACACTGCCATCAAGGATTTGTGTTGGCTGATACAGCAAGCCTGAAGCCAGGTTGCTACTGCTTCACTGCTGTTGAAATTTCAACTCCTGTATTGTCATATCGCTCTCATCCATCTCCCAGTCTGCCCAGCTCCATTGTCATTGCTACCAAACTCCAGTCATTGGAGCCAAGAACTGCTGCTGGGGCAATTCTCTGCATTAATAGGGAATCTCTGAGCAGAGGCATTTCAAAGCACCTTCCTCAGGCTCTAAAGGTTCTCCCCATTATAGTGTGATTGCTTGTTTAAACTGAGGTAATTGGCATGTGTATAATTTGCCTTGTTGACAATGAAGATTTTCAGATATCCTTAGTCTCCCTTCCCCCTCCCTGCCCTGATGGAAGCTCTGGAACCCAAAGAGAACAGCAGAGATCAAGGGGAAATCCCTGCTCCCCATCCCCCATGTTGCAATGGTGTTTGGAGGGCCACAGAATCAAATTTAACTTCAGGAATCTACTATCTAAACCTTACAAAATTGGAGCACTAACCAGCAGTGGAGTCACTTCCAAAGCAAAGAATGGATATGTAGTGCAAAGGACAACCTAAATGAGTAACACTCTTCATAATACTTTTATAAAAACACCTTTTGTATGTACACCCTTCAATGAAAAGATATTCAGGTAATTTCACCTGTGACTTAGAGAATACCTTATTGACCAGATAACTGCACTCATCCATACACTTCTATGAATTCAGATGCTTTACTGGTACTGCATGATGCTGATCCTGCCTTGCACTTGCAGAAATTTACCACCACTCCAGCCACTGGTGGAGCTGAAACATCCAAGAAATGGCTGCTCCCAGAGCTGCTGGTGATGCCTCATCGGCTGGTAATGCCACGAAACATCATGTGGTCCAGCCATGTGTGAGACTCTAGGAGAAAAGGGCTGTGTAAATGCTGTAATTAACTCCCTATGCTTACATTTGGAAGGCTTTAGTTCACCCTGAACAGAAGAGACTGCTTTGCATGCACTTTCACAATCACTTTAACCCAAAGCTAAAATCGGGTTGCTGCCAAAAGAGGTGGGCGTCTTTCCTTTTGTTGGGTCCAGCATTCCCACAGTTTGGCAATGGAATTTTAAGGGGTCAAACCAACCTATGTACCTGCCTGAAAACTAACCCTATTAAAAAAAAAAACAAAACAAACCAAATGAAAAGAGGCTTCAGGCAGATGAAAGAGCAAGGCTGCTGCTGGGACACCAGAGGGCAGAAATGCATGACCTGGGTAAGAGAGAGAAAAAGCCCCTTTGGGCAGCCACACACTCTTTTACCAGGCTCAGCCAACCAGTGGTGATTCTTATGCATTAATTTCTTGGGGATCTCAAACAGATTTGCTTTACTCAACTTCACTGTATAGAGGAGGATTGAAGCATGCGCTTATTCCCCCTCACCTTACAAATAAGATCCCAGGATAACTAAGGTTACAGGACTTTCTGACATATTTTTGTGTCCTGGTTTTTACTTAAATTGCTGCCTCTTCATCATTGTGACCTTGGGGATAGATATCACAGGAATCACTGCAATGGGATTACTTTGCTCCACATTGTGGTACCAAGTTCAGTGTCCACCACCTGCACTTCATACATACATAACACTGAGAAAGATTTCATCAAGAGTTACAAAACTCTGGTGTGAGAGTTTTTTACCACTCTTCCCAAGGTAAGATGTGTCCTTAAAACCAGATATGATACTGCATCATCAGCTGTCCTGTGTAGATATTGGTGTCAGTTTAGAGTTATCAGTGCAACATTCAAAATTCAACCTATGAAGCACCAATAGGCTGAACCAATTTGCCCTGATAAAATGAGATTTTAAATGAGGTTTAAAATATCACATTTCATATGTAGTTTGTCAATTTTGTGAGTGGAACTCACCTGGAATTTTTCTCTATCCATAAGTTCTACTATCAATTTTGCTAGAGATTTAAACAACAAAAAAGGCAAGGCTAGATTGAGAAAGGCACCTCACACTCTTTTAGGCTCTGCCCAGAAGCTCACAGGAAGACTGATGGATTCTGCTGGCAGCAGGTTTAATGAGAAGTTAGGCATGATGTTTCAGGGGCTAAGAATCCACAAAGCACTCAACACTCTGGCACGTTTGTCAAAACGTATTCCCTGTCTGTGCAGTTTAAGAATAAATGCATTCTAAACTGGGGAACTCACTGGTTTCACTGGGAATGAAAAAGTACTTTCCAGGAGTCAGGCTGAGGCATTCAGCAAATTACCCAGCTGTATTTGGCATCAGCCTGAGATTTGGGCAAGGGGTAATAAATTCCTGGCTTTGCACATACTCCCCATATAACCTTTGGCAAGTCTGTTGCTCAAAACCTCATGTATAAAATGGAGAGGTACTCCTACCTCCCCGTGTCTACCTTGCACACCTTCCCTGAAAGCTTCAAAGCTCAAGAACTGTCTCTGGCAGATGATGCCTGAGCTGAAAGAATTTAACCAGCCTCTCCCTGATACCAAATATTTCCTGGGGCTGGGAGACTGTGTGTGGTGTTGGTTTGGGCTCCCTCTCACAAAGGTCTCCTGAACCTTTGAAAGTGTCCTCCTGCACCTAGTTCATTCTGGAATTACATAGATTTTACTTACCTTTCTCCCCGAGCACATTAACCATGGTATTAATTATGCAGAGGGGTAACTCACACTTCCAGTGGTGTTAAAGCAAGGTCTGCCTTCCCCTTAAAAGTCTTAGTACTCAGAGTAAAGTTTGTGGTGAAATAAGGAGCAACATGCACAACTTGCCCCACCCTTCCCTGCAGGGCTATTGCTCATGTGTGGGAGCTAGAGAAAAAAGCAGTGAAGAAATGTAAATGTAAATCTGCCTGCTTTTCCCCTCACACCCAAACACTCCACATAAACAAACAGCCATCTCTAGGTACTGTTTTCAAGTCAAATAGAGACAAGCAAATACTCAACATCTCTGTCCTGGAACCACGCAAAACTTCTTTGCTGCAGAATGGTTTCACCTTGCTTCTTTCTGAAGCTAAAATTTCCTCTTACGTGGGAAAAAGGAACTGAAATAAAAATGTAAAGGAAAAGCATAGATATTGTAAATTTGTTTATTCTAAGAGGTTTGGTTTCTCTGCTAAAACAAAGGACGGAAAATTTGCAGTGCAATTCCTATTTACACACAGAGTTTAGGGCATGACATTAAGAAGTTTCTGCATCCTGAACCACCAAAAAAACCCATGGATGTTTTGTCTGATCCTTTCTTAAACTAAGAGAAACAAATGTAGGGTAAAAGCAGCATACCTTACAGGCATGTAACATTCCAAGAAATTGGAATTACATAGTATCTTCAATCTGCATTAAAAGACAATGAAAAAATCAATAGTGAATTAGGTGGTCTAAGAGTGCACACAGGTAACAGAGTTACTGCAAAGAAAAAATGAGGTGTAAAGCAACTTGGAACCAACCCATCAAAGTGAGGCACTGAGTGCCCGATTTCTGGGTCTGGCTATTCCACAACACATGGGCAGAACAAAATAGAATAATTATCACATCTCCCTGCGTGTCAGGGAAGCCCTTCCAGCAGCAGCAGAATAGCAAAATCTACCTTCACAGCACTCAGAGTAGAGATAAAGCAGGCTTGTAGGTGCATGCAGGGCATGTGCATTGTATAAACATGGTATCACTGAGATGGCAAACCTGATAGGATAGGCTGACGAAGCAGCTGCAGGGGCTCTAAAACTGGGGTCTTCCACAAGCCATGGACTAAATGATCTTGAAGCTCCTGAGCACTGAAGAACCAAACCTAGGCAGTAAGAAAGGCCAAGGGTTATGGCAACAAGCTGGGATTCTGCATTGCCCAAAAATGCTGGATAGAGTAATACCATACACTGCCTTTATGTTTATGAATGAAAGCAGTTGGGGATTTTTTCTGAATACTCATGTATTTCAAAAAAGAATACCAAGAAGTTGTAGAAAGTGACACTGCTACACCTGTCTGTAAAGGTACTAAAGGCAGAGCTGACAAAGCTTAAACAGACACAGAGACACAGGGTCTGGTGACCTTTCCACAGAACAAGGCACTGCAGAGGTGCCCTGGCTCCAACACTGGTTCCTTTTGTGCCACCAGACAATCCTCTTTATCCTCTGCCCTTCAAATAAAATAACACTTGCTTGCTTCTGAGGGCATCCACAAGGATAAATGAGCAATAGCCCAGTGGCCGTCAACCCCACCTCTCATTCAGCAAATTCTGAAAGCAGCTTTTTCCATTTGCTGTGATTTTTTTAAGTACCTTTCTCTTTGATTATAGTATTGACCTATTTTAAGGGAAAACTACACTGATTTTAAGCAAACAGGTTGATAAGTCCATGGCTCTGTTTCCCAACTCCTACTGCTAAAGTATTTCTGTGGATTCTCTGGGCTGCATTTACTCTAGTTCTTGAGTGTGGGAAAAGTAAACAAGCAATTGTTTATATGCCATCCTTCACCTTCTGCATTCTGGAACACGTATGCCTATTTTAAGACAGACTGTTGGAGCAAAAAGACACATTCGTCATGGCTTTTAGAAATGCTCATTGTTGCAGGCTAATATTTTAGACCTGTGGAGCCTCTCTGTTTTTTTAAACTCTCAGCATACTTATAACCAATGCAAAGACATTTGAAGCTCCATGTTGACCACATTTCTATTTCAGGTTCCTTTAAAATGGTGCTCTGTTGGTCATAATGGTTCAAGGACTGACTGATGTGAGCTGGGAGCAGCATCCTTGGTGACAAACACAGACTTGGCCATTCCCTCTCTGCAGTCAGAGCCTTCAGCCTGGGCCTCCATGGAACTTCGAGAACACCAGCCCATCTCCCCCAGACACCCACTGCAGTACCAAGAACAACCGTGGGCTTATTTTGTACAACTGAGGGAATTCTGTGTGGTCAAGAGGAAAGGAAGGGGAGAAGGTGAGGAAGAGGGAAAAAAAAAAAAAAAAGAGAGAGAGAAAGGGAAAAAAGGGTAAAAAATTAACAGAAAAAGAGCAAAATAAGAGGAGAATAAAAGAAGAGAAAAAGAAAAAAGGGATAAAGGAAAAAAGAGAAAAAGAAGAAGGAGAAATTAAAAAAAAGGAGAAAACAGTAAAAATTTTGATTAAAAATTGGACTTAAACTATGACTGCCAGTAAAAATATGATCTAGTAATTAAAGAAAAGTAAGATATATATATGTATATATAGGTATTAGGACAATCTTCTTACATTCCCTGGGAGCTGTTCACAACCTGAACAAACCAACAGCACTTTACCTTCATCTCAAAACAGTTTGAATTATGATGACTCAAAATGTGTCTATGAATTTGCAATTTTGTTCTATGATGATGCAATGACTTTGTCAATTCACACAAGAAGCTGGACAAAGCTGTAGAAAGATGCACTCTCAACATTTTTCTCAGTGGTCAGGTTATTTACATTCTCTAGCTCTGCCTCATAATGACAGGACAAAATTTCAATGTCAGCATAATTAATGTATTTCCAAAGTCTTGGATCCCATGTCACATGAAATTGTCTCTCAGAGATGTCTCCTTACTCTTTTTTCACACTAGTTTAACACTAACAGCAAAATTACCATCATTAGGTGACCTAACTGTATTTTCCCAGTGTTTAAAAATGGTTGAATGAATCACTAAAAAACTCTACCAGGCAGATCAAAGCACCTGCAGAAAAGTTATCATTCTATATTAAATTCTACTGAATTGATTCCAAAACTATGAGTAATCTTTATGAAATAGATTGGTACTTTAGTATCTGCTAATCAAGTTTGCACATAATATTTCAATCTATTGTCAGGCTTTGCCACCTTCTCACCTGTACCAATGTCTCACTGTCAATCCTGAAAGGACTGACATACTGTGAGGCATTTTTGTCACTAAAAATTACTTCTGTTCTAAGCTGAAGCAACATTGTTGTTTCACTACCTCAGTGCAGTTGCGGATATATAGGATAGACACGTTATAACTTTGTCATGTTTCAGAACAATGAAGTCTACAATCAAAATGAGCAAAACAAAAATAAAGCTCCTCCTTTTTTTTTTTTTTCTTACATATTTCCATATTGCTTTGATGAATCTAAAAGAAATGCAAATCAGCATTTCATAAAGAAAGTGCCACATTCAGCTTCACACCTCACTCGGTGGCCAGGAAATGCTTGATATTCCATGATCCTCCACATGGCTGAGCTGCTGCTGTCATACATGATGTGGAGGTACTTGAGAGCTTGTGGTTGTTAAAAGGCTCCCAACAGACCTGTTTGGGGAGCACAAATTGCAGTTTCCAGGCAGCATTATGGAAATCCATGAGTACTTACCATTCATCACCAAATCTCCTATTCCAACAGGAATTTTATAGTTAATTGTGAAGCATTAAAAGTCAACTGTTACCAGGATCATGGTTACTTAGAATCACTTTCTTGAAGCTAACAGTGCACAGCAATTCATTCTCAGAGCAGAAGAACGACCTGTTATGGGGTATAGGAAGGTTGCACTGCAATCTTTTAAGTTATTTTGATGTACACGATGGCTTCACTGAAGTCAGTTGAGGATCAAGGTCTGCACAAATTCCAATATAGTTTCATACAGAAGACTACAAAGGAAGGGCTGTAGGGAAGATTAACAGTAAATGTTGCATATCACAAGACTAGTAAGTATGTGGTTGTCTTTGAACTTACTGTGAGAGAATACATTTTATATCAACAGCCATCAGTGACAGAAAGACACAAATAAAAATACGTGGTAATCACTGCCTACTGAAAACAGTTGTTTTCAAACATCTGCTCTCTCACTGAACTGCTTTACAACATTGTTTTGACATAAATATCTCTCCAACATCTTTTATCTCATAGACTTCTTTTAATAGTTTTCTGAAGTGTATTTTAAGTACTTGGTGCAATTAGTAAGCCTAGTTAAGCTTTGTTTGTACACTTGATTTCCTTTACCCAGTGCTGGCAAGTCCAAACGACATTCACTGCTATGGAGTGAACAGCATAAACATGAGGTAAAGCTTTAGACAGTTGAATTCTATACTGAATCCTTACAATGCCATAAAAAACTATCAGCTACTGTGCAAACAAAGAAGCAAGCACAGTATGAAAAACAGTAGCCTACCATTTTAAATACTTCCTGTACACTCCAAAGACAGGTCCTAGATTTTCAATAATGTATGGCATGACTATTCTATTTTTGCTCTACACAGCCTTGTTTCTACAAGAAGCGAGACTGGTCTGCCCAGAAATAACATTATCTGATGTTTCAATGACTAACAGATTAGTTTATAATAATCTTGTAGATCATGAAGAATGAGCATCAGGCTGGATTAGGTAGGACTTGTTTGACCTGTTCAGCTAGAGGTGGACTCTGACAATTTGATTCCAGCCTGCAGTGTGAAACAAAAGGCTCATCCAGAAAACTATGAGTCCTATGCCTACCTTCCTAGTTAAAATAATTTTCAGGGTATATTTTTCTATATAAGCAAGTCCTAACTAAATAATAGTTGTCATCTCCAACTACCTCAAATCAAGAGTTCATTACTACATTTTCCACTTGTATTCCTAACTCTGACCTTGGAACTACTCCTAAGACAGTAAGCAGTAACTCAGTCTCCTGACTACCTCATTCTAAGAGGATCTCTCCTGAGAACAGGCTGCTAAAGGCAGTTTTGTATTTGACCCAGTACTAGAACAACAAACTCCATTTCAGTTTGAGTTACAGTTTGGGTTTGGTCCAGGACTACAGATGGCATCAAATGGAGTTTTCTTTTTTGTAAAATCACATATCAGCAGCATTTCTACCTTGGGGAAGGTGGCATTTTCAAATGTGCTCATCACTGATCTTCCTCTCCTTCTTCCTATGAATTTCATGTGGGAAAAAATGGAGGGGGGGTTGGAAATGAACACACAGCAACATCCAAATGTTTCTTAAAACTGAAAAATTAAAAAAGAGAAAGAGGATCCCTGAACTGGCGTTAATCCTATTGATGGTGCTCAAACAGGTAACCTTTTCAGGTCTCAAAGTTTCTTTCAGCATAACAACTATTTGGAAAGAAACCTTATAATTTCTGCAGTAAGCAGAAACTCTGGAGAGCTTCAGTAACTTAAATTGTTACAGCATTCTACCACTATTTCTTGAAAACAATATATAGTAATGTATTTGAGAGGTCCAACTTCTTTTAAGATTATATAGAATTCTGTATTCAAAATTACTGCATCATTTGCTATGAATAAATTACTCTGTTTCTCTTGTGCTTTATGAAGCCTTACAGCTTCCTCAAAATGTACTACACAAAACAATTCATACAAGCATAGCCATGAATAATGGCCACATTGGCAACTTTTGACTGGATTCACAGATTGTATAATGTTTCTTTCCTGTGACTGGTGAATGGGCAGAGGATGGCTAACTAATATATTGTGTTCAATCAAAGGGTCACTGATCTAAGTATTTTCTAATACTTAGTTAAAGTGTTAAGTTTAGTTAAAGTGACAAATCTTAATAGGACTATGTTTAAGCTGACTTAAAATTGATTTATACTGGTTTTTTACATTTGATTAGTTACTATGAACACAGATAAGGAATGAGACCCAGTAACAGATATTTGTGCCTGACTGTGATCCCATAATACTGCAGACTTAGCAGAGTCAAGTTTGATTTCAACTGCAGTAGTAGGTAAATGAAGATGAGGCCCCAGACCATAACATGTTTTATACATATGTATATATGTATGTGTGTCTGTGTGCATACATATATATTTGGTTATACAAATATATATTTCCATTAATATCCCTCCTACTACATTCCCCTATCAAGGGAAATTCCCCTGTTCAGAAGTTGGACTTGATGATCCTTGAGGAACCCTTGCAACTCAGGGTATTCTATGATTTTATGAAATCAAATGTAGAAATTGGAAAATTCCCTTTGCCTAAAACATTATAAATTTGATAGGTTTGAAATACTTTAGGTAATTGTCTTGCAAAGATGACTAAGTAACATAATGGTCTACCCCACATAATGCTGCATTCTTTACACATTCAGCACAATTTGTAAGGCAAAAAAATCAGCAGTCAAGTTGGATGCCTAGTACAGAAAGCTGTTTCCAGGAAGGCAGGTGGTAGCAGGAAGGATTAATGCAGTCCTGGCCTGTCTCTGATGGAGGAATGGGGACTGAGAATGGGGGATAGCAGATGGGAGCCTCGTTGCTCCACTACCTGTTCTCAAACTGACCCAAGGAGGTCCCTCCCCCACCTTCTCCATCAGGGTCTAAGATGCTGCCCCCACAGCCCGATCTGGTTGTCCCTTGTAAACCCACTTTGGTCCTCTGGCAAAGTACCCAGTAGGTTGTACTGGGCTGAAGGGTGACTGATGGATCTGCAGTCCTCTCCATTCACTTCATCCCTGCATGACAGAACCTCAATAAACGCTCCATTCCAGCTTTTCCATTCTCTTCCAGCTTTCTCCTGCTGACAAAATAGACCCCTTGACACCCA
>JANPWX010000012.1:3439203-3564245 GCA_024734555.1 Trochalopteron elliotii | reverse complement strand
GCCGTCGGTAGGCGCGGAGGCCGCGGCGTCCGCCGCTCCTGCCACCCCGGCAGCGCCAAAGCCCGAAGCCGAGTGGCTCGGGTCGGGGGTGGGTTATTCAGCCCCGGTAAATAATTCGCACAGGCGATGCCGCGCTCCCGCCATGGCGGCGGGTGGCTCGGCGTGGCGCCCAGAGCCGCCGTGAGGCAGCCAGGCGGGAAGGCCATTTTCCCTGCTCGGGTGATTAGTGTTTCTGCAGGAAGCGGCTGGCAAGAGTTACGGGGTAAGGAAGATGGAGGGCGGGAGGTGGCTGTTTTGTTTCACTGCTGCCCCGGTGCAGGTAGGAGTGCCCCAAACACGGGTGTGATCTCGGCTACGTTCGGTGTGGCTCAGGTGCCAGCCTTGGTTGGGCTCCCCAGAGCCTTTGTGCCAAAGGAGGTGGAGAGGAGGAGCCTGATGTTGGAGAGAGGCTTGGTGACAACCTGCCTGTCAAAGAATGAAAGAAGGAGATTACCCGACAAAAGAGAACAGCAAGGTTGGGTTCCCCGATGGGGAAGAGGCACGACGGTTCAGAGGGAAAAGATTAAACAAAAGTATTAGGCCTGGCATTTTCAAACATTATCTGACAGTGGGATTGTAGGAAGGTAGCTACTGACATGAAATTAAACTGGTTTGGGTGGGAGTTGAGAGTGGCGTTTAGGAATTCATTTGAGCTGGGATGGGAACTAATGCCTTAGGTGGCTGGATTAGAGCAGTAAATGATTAAAGTGCAAGGAAGGGAATAAGGACAGAGCCCTGAGGGGTGCGGGTGAGTGAAGGAGCAGCTGAAAGAGCAGTCGTTCAGTTGAGAGGGGAACCAAATTACCTGTGAAAGAGCTGATAAGCAGTGATAGAGGGCATCCCAAAGCAATGGGCAGTTCCAGAAGGGCGTGAAGGTGAAAGGGGCCTATAAGTTACTTCCTGGCTAAGCCTAGTTGTTAGTAGTTTCAGCAGCCAGAAACTAGGCTGCGGCAGATCAAGGGCAGTTAATGGGAGTGGGAGGGGAATATGCAAAGGTGGGGGGGTCAGAAGAGCAACTTTGCACCATAGTCGGCTTTGAATCAGAAAAACAGTGGAGAGGAAATCTAACTCATGTAAGAAACTAAGGGCAAAAGTGGTTTCCCGCTGGGTCTGGGATGCTGCTGAGATATTGGACTATCCTTCCTTTCCAGCAGCAACAATATGGCAAATGTGTAAGGTACTGAGACTGGAGATTCATGCTCTTCCATTTCCTGCTCTCTGTAGTGCTGCTGCTGTTACCACTGTGAGGAATTTAAAAGCAGTGCAGAGCATGCAACCTCAAGTAACAGCACTTGCTCCATTGCAGGTATGCCTATGATCTGTTTCTGGTTAAGCTGTTTAGAAAATTCATAGGTGGTAGGTAAGAGTTTGAAAAGGAAATGAAGAGTAAAGAAATCCCCTGTGCTCTCTATAGGCAAGTGTAATATGAGAAGACAAATACACTTGTTTCCAGAAGAGATGACCAGATGGAATGAGATAATAGACTGGTGTGAGGAGTTTGCATGGGAATATTTTTGGTGGGGGTTGTTGTTGTTTTGTTTTAGTTATATCCAATTAGAACCTAATCCAGAGAACACATTATTCTCCTCCACATGGCCTTTCTTTTACTTAAAACCAGCTCTTCCCTACAGGCAAGACTGGAGAGTGGAGCTCATTATTTTGAAGTCAGTTAATTTGTCAGTCACTGGACATGTTTTTTTGGGGCTTGTCCTACTAAAGTGCTGATGTAGAGGACTAAGCTAAGGAGGGGGATATAGAAGGTGTGGAAAAATACGTTCTGTGGGACCTGCTGGCATTTCTGGAGAGGTGATAGACCCTTCTGCACTACTACACAGAGCTGCCTGCAGTGTCTCTTTAGAGGGAGCAGTAGGGACAGGTTCTCTAGTGCTTTAAGGGAGGAAGGTGGACAATTAGGTGAAAATGCTAAAGAACCAGGTGTTTGATTCTAATGCTAACTGAGGAGCTTGGAAGGGGGGATTATCCTTAAGATAGTTGTACTATCTTCTTGTCTTTCCCTTTAGTCTTTCTGCCTAAGCTGGCTCTTGTCTGCTTGTTTCCACAAACTCTGGGGTCAGGAGAGATAAGGCATGATTGCACACGCATTTTTCAGAGGTAATACCGATTTAAGCAGGCTGTGAGCACTAGATGAGCCTGTGTTCCACCCTCTCAGCTGTGTCAGTAGAGCTGTTGTGCAGCTAGAGAACTGGCTCAGAGTTGAGGTTATTTTTGACATCCATTTTTCATCAGTCTGGGTTCATATGCAGCAGGGGTGCAAGCAAATGGCAGGTGTTAAGGAAATAACTGTTCAAACTGTAATCTCTGCAGAAAGAAATGCGTGTCCCTCCCAATCCCTGAGTGATTTCTAGGTCTGTGCTGCTGCTTCCTTTATTATCCCAATTTCTAGATCCTTTGAGGGGAACCTGGGGACTGATAGTGGAAAGGAGGGAGCATCCCTTTTGCATGGTGAAAAGATGATTCTTCTGCATTTATGGGTTAAAGTTGTTCTTTTGTAGTGTACAAAAAAACGTGATCACTGCACAACTCCAGAGTCATAGCTGTAGTGCATTAGTGTGGAGCAAATCGGTGAGCTCATTATTTGTGAGACCTAACTGGGTTTTACAAATTGACAGCACTTCTGTGAATGAGGAGCAGCAATTGTACAACCATTTGGGATCTGTCTTGTGAATGCCACAGTTGTGTCCCTGCTGCTCCTGGAGTTGTGTGTGGGCTCAGGTGGGCCTGGGACAGCAGTTGCAAGGAAGGGCAGGCTGGTGGCAGGCCCCAGCACGATGGGCCGCCGGGGTTCTCTCTCGGCTGCGAGCAGCCCGGGGTTCTCTCTCGGCTGCGAGCAGCCCGGGGTTCTCTCTCGGCTGCGAGCAGCCCGGGGTTCTCTCTCGGCTGCGGGTTCCCCGCCAGGCTCCCAACAGCAGAGCTACTCAGGACACCGGGCAGCCGGGGCTGGGGCATGCTCAGGCTGCCGACATAAAGGAGGGCTTGGGGCAGCCTGGGTCTGCAGCAGAGCATGTGCTTGTAGGTAAATAAGTGAGTGGAGAGCGAGCCCGTAGGTGGGAATGGGTTCAGACCTGTCCCCATGTGTCAGTGGAGGCGTGTCCACATCCAGCTTGCTGCTTGGTAGTATCTGTGGCAGAAGTTGATCTTGGGCTCTTTCAGAGGGTAATTTTGATTTACTGTTTTCTCCTCAGTGTGTAAATTTACTGCCTTCATAATATATAATGTAAGCATCTAGTGTTGTAACACAAAGGGGGGATTGTCATTTACTATGTGATTCTGTGTTTCGTTCTTAATTTTTTTCTTTGAGGGTCAAGCATGTTTCCCATCAGCAGATATTAAGTAGCAATTAGGTGACAAATCGCTTAATATTTTTTTCCCCACAGCCGATTGTCTGAATAGGACATCTACTAAGATTAATTTTCCAAACCGTTACTCATCTGGGAATGAATGAAGAAACAGGAATTAGATGTGTTTAGTTCTTGTGCTTTTTGAATGCCAGACATGCTATCACAAATGTTCCCCAGAAAACCCTTTCTGTGCAAGAAGGTGGAAAATCAGTGTGCAGATCCTCATAGGACTTAGAACCATAAGCTTAACTAAGAGGAGTAAGTGTATCAAATGTTAGGTCTTGCTGTTTACACTTCTGTCTCTCTGTTGCTGGAGTCTGGGACCAGACTGAAGATCAAAGCCAAAGAGGAGGGAGGGGATTTTCCCAGGTCACTTTAACTTGATTTTAATGATCACATAACCACTTCCCTGTGGAAGGGTCAGCAGGGACATCATCATCCCTGTTTTGGCTGGAACATCTGAAAGGGAAATGATACTACACCAGTTGACATTTGTTGCCAGACATTTTCACAAATATTAATCCAGTGCAGTGGTTACCTTAAGTGTATTTTTTTTTTAAATTAGGAAGCAGCCAATTAAGCTGTCCTTTTTTGTACATACACAAAATAGCATTTTAGAATGCTGATCTAGGAATTAATCCCGGGATGAATCTTCATTAGCTTTTTGATCAGTGATTGGGACAGTACTAGCTAGTTAAAAGAAAATAAGTAATTATTTCAGATGTCTTAGTATACAAGGATATGGTTCTGTTCTTCTACACTGCTGACATCATAAAAAAGGCAGTGGTTGGTTACAAAATATTTAATCAAGGAAACCATATTCAGTATATCTGAACTGTGAAGTCCAATACTGCAATATATCTATAGCTTGAGAGTATGTCTCAAACATCAAAGATTACATATATAGATTTCTTTTATATATATGTATCTATTTATAGCTACTTTTATATATAGATTTGTTAATTTTTGCCTAATTTGGGGAGGCAGTGGTATATTCCATAATAATGTATTTAAGTAGTTCTGTAAAGTATATTTTTGGATATGTATGCTTTTAAAAAAATATTTGTGGGAAATACTGACTTCCATGTTTGCTTGTTAAATTCATATCTTCCTTCTGGCTGTGTAAAAGATTTAATATCCTGAAAAACCAGCAGTCAGTGCTATCAGTTCAGTAACTATTCCATTTCCATTAACTCTGTGGAAGCAGTGAATGAACAAGGACCACCGGGCCAAGGGTCAGGTTAAATTGCAGGAGGTCTGGGCAGCCTTGTCATGACCTGTTTTTAATTTTACAGCCTGCTTCTAGCTGCTTCAAGTCAGCTAAAACAACCTTGGGTGCTATGCACACTTGAAGTACTCCTCTTAGGAAAACAGCATGGCCTGCCATGAAGCTGCTAAATAATTGCTAATTCTGATCAACTCTGTCAACTCCTACAGAAATGTTGTGAGCTTCAGGTTTTCCTCATTTTTTGAGATGTCAGTGATTTTTTTACAAATGTGCTGAAACCTGTCCTTTTTCTGACATTCTTTGTCTTGATTAAAAAAAAATAAAAGCAACAGGCTTAGCGCATGAGTAACAAAAGGTTGTCTGGTAGACATAATATTTTATTACAAGTGAAACAAAAAAAAAGTCTTTGAAATCATAGGTGTAAAAAGTCTGTCCCAGGGTATGTAATTGCCTGCTTGAACTAGTCCTCAGTAGGCATTTATTGTATGTATTTAATTCTTGTGTCAGATTTATTTTTCATACTTCCGCTTTGACATAGTTAATAATAATTTTCTGTCAATGTTAATGAATCATCTATTTGTTTTAATCTCTTGATCACTACTGCATGCTCAAGTTATTTTGGTTCAGAGTAAAAACAAATAAAACTTCTACTAGGCACCTAATTGTTAAACTAGTCTGTTTTGCTGTTCGTTGTTGCTCTTCTTAATATATTATATTACTTCCTCTCAGAGTGTTTAGTAACGGTAAAATAATTTATTTTTATCATTTCGCATGTGTAATCTTGTTCAGATTTGTCTTGTGCTCAAAAGTATAATTGTCCCAAAATTGCAAGAGTCCCAAACTTTCATTCATTAGAAGGCAAAATGACTCAGCCTCTTTAATGGGAGTTTTTTCCTTGGGACTTCTGGGCCAGAGGGCATCTTACCTTTTTGTTTCCTGGTGGTCTAAATGCTTTGATTTTTTTTTTTCCCCTTCACTCTCAATTAATTTGTATATTTATATAGTCACTGGAGTGGGTTAAATACATTTTGGAGACCTGTTGTGCTTCTGGGAATGGTGTGATTGTCAGCTGGGAAACACAAAATGCTGAGACACATGGGCCATAATTTTCCTGTTCATTAAATGTTTGTGCTCCTTTGTAGTTTTAAGAACCCTGTTATCTAATTGAAACAACAGTATTGCAGACTATTTAATTATACCTTTGGCAATAAATCCTGACTTTTTTTTTAATTAAATAAATCAAAACTTGCAATGAGCCACACAAGTTGCAGAGTTTGTTTTTTTTTTTTTGTGGTATTTTCTTTGTTTGTTTTTTGTTTTGTTTTTAAGTTGATATCAAGAAGGCAAAATAGTATTCTGAAGGTAGTAAACTTGGGCCAAAACTAACATTAGAATCTTTGAAACAAGTGGTTTCAAGCACTAGGGCTAGCTTTGATTTATACTTCTCTGTGTAATGAGCACAAGCAGAAATTTATGATCTGGAATCTGAAGTTTAACTTATGCAGCTTCTGTGGGATCTGTCCTGCATTTTAAATGGTCATAGTACTTCACTTTGTGCCTGTGAAGTCATATGTATATGCATTAGTTTTGAGACAAATTGCATGAACATCTGTTCTAGGTCTGTTTTATAATTATCTTACACAAATCTTAGTTCAGCTATAAGTGTAAAATAAACTTACAGAGGATTTGAGAGCTCCTGAAATGTTTGTAAATGAGCATGCACTGCCCTCCTTAGTTGTGTCAAAACTGAAGTGGGAACTTCTCTCTTTCCTGGTCCTTGGATGTGTCTGGGGCAAGCTCCTGTACCTTTTGTCACACCAGATGAAACATGGGTGTTCTACAAGTTCACCATTTCTTTGACTTTGCACTGGAGGGAAGACCAGAATGCACCACGGTGTGGGATGCATGTCTGTGTGCAACAGAAGTCATCCCTTTGGCTAGAATCTTATTTTAGAATTTGTGTTTCTCCCAGCATTTGCAGATTAGAGATCATTGCCTTGGTCACCTTCTTATCATGCAACTAACAAGGAGCTTATGATAAATATCCTGTGGCCTTGATGTGCAGGGCTGGGAATGAGGATGATGTGAGTCTGTCTTACCTTTTCCAGTTATTTCACTAGTGCTAAAATTTCTGATGCTTTATAACAGCTGTATGGACCAAAGCCTTGTATCCCTTTTCTTGATGGAACAGTTTGCAGATGATGTGTGCAGAAGTGCCTGGTGCTCTTGTCTCACCTGTGTAAGAAGAGGCAGGCTCAGGCCTGGGCTGAAACCTGGGAATTGGAACCTCTCCCATTCTCCTGCCTCACACACATTGCTTGTGTGTTCCCGTGTGCCAGCTCACTTCTGCAGGGAGGGGAAAGTCCTCCTGCAGTGTCAGGGAGTGTGGAAGTCTGCAGGTATATTCATGGAGCAGCTTGATGGTAACTTTTTTTTTAACAACAAATGCAATGTCAAAAAACCACAACCACCCCACAGTTAAGAACTGGAAATGCCTGGCCTGTGTGCCCACCTTGGCAGTTTAAACAATCTGCTTTGGATTTCAGGGTTGAATTTCCTGGACAAGGCAAAAGATGTGGGGCACATAGGAAGAGGCTTTCTTTCCCACTAGTGCCAACTGGATCAGGATGGAATGCTGAGCATATGATGGAGCAGGATGCAGATGTACTTGATGCAGCATGGCTGCATCAGTCTGCTTTATGTTCAGTGGCAGACATAGCTGAGAAGCTGAGGCCTGCTTGAGGTTTGCAAATTCAAGATAAAGCTCTTGAGCATCAAAATTGATTTTAAGAGACTGGCAGGCAAGACCTCTTGTTTCTGAATAAAAAGGAAGCTCTGGTCACCAAGCCTTTTACCACTGTTTATGAGTGTGTTAATGGACAATTCTGATTTCTTGTTAATTCACAAAACATCAAGTTGGGTGAGAATTTGCCTGTAGTAGGATTTTACAGCCCCAAGGGCTGGCTGTTGTGTGTTCGTTATCTTTAATCCGAGGAAGATCTTGAAAAGCTGGCCCTTTCCATTTAGCTGATTTATTGATGTTAAGTACAATGTACCTCTCCAATTTACATTGTTGTACTGCAGTAACTGCAGAAACAAAGTTTTGGATATCTTTATATTTATACAATACACTTGTATAGGTTTTATAGAATTCCATAATCTTAATTGTAAAAAAGTTCAAAGAAATCACCGTAACTGCTGTTAATCTGGAAAATTTATGTAAGTTTTATGAAAACATACAAATCACTTTGGATGGTATGAACAGGAAAATCTCTACTAAGCAGTGAGAAGAAAAGAAAGATTCTGCAAAATAAAGGCCATCTGAAGATAAGTCTTGACATAAATGCTCCCGTGTCAGAGCAGTCTAGCTCCTAGCCTACACCACTGCCCAGAAAATGCCTTTTATTCTGGCACACTTTTTACTGTTGACATAAAACAGTGGAAACATTTTGCATTCACGAGGAACTCAAGTGGTAGCTTGAAAGGAAACATTTACTTTTTAGACACTAAGTATCCTGAATTCTTCAGTTCTGTCTGCATGATAAAATGAGAGTGTGCTTTCAGCTTGTGTAAGTGCATCCCTCACAGCTGTGTTCTGGTTAGAACACATCCTGACTCCCAGATAGAGGGGTGGTGGGCTGGCCCGGGTGAGGAATGGGCACAGCAGGGGTTGCTCTTATTCTCTGCTCTTTAGCAGTTTTTTAGGTGTGACTGGGGCTACAACAGGTATTTGCTGGTATTGCTGGTCAGATTGAGTGGGAGTCTTGCAATCTTGGCCTATCTTTCTTCCTTAAGTGTGGTTCTTGGTGGATGCTTTGCAAATAAATCAGTGGTCACTGATGGATTTGCAGCTTTTGATAAGATTCATAGCTCTATGGTTCTGCTAATTGCAGGCTCCAAATCAGGCTTTTCTTTCAGCTGGGATGGTCAGAGCAGCTCTACAGTGGGATTGATGTTACTTGTAGGTGTCACCCCTTGTCTTCCACATGGTCCAGGTACCACCAGTCACTCTCCTCCCAAGCAGCTGCCAGCTGTCATTAGTTGCACAGCTGGAACAGCCGGGGCTGCCCTGGCATGAAGTATGACTGACAAGACCAGGGGAGCTTATCTGGTTAGAGCCTCCCTTCGGATGTTGGGTGTTCTTGGCTTATATTAAAATACAATATATTTCTCTCCTCTGGTTATGGAGGACTTTGCTACCCCTCTGTCACATTTCGCCGAAATCATCCAGGAGGTTCAGTAGTTGTGCAAAAAGGAAAGGGAATGTGTGTGCATGCACAAGTCTCATTTCTTCAGAGAAACTCCCTCTCGTCCAAACGACCTTATTTAATAGAGAAGTTTTCTTTAAGTGAGCCCAATTGTTTTGGCTGACTGCTTTGGCTGTAATCTTTGAAATGATTGACTATGTTAAATCATGATAATTAGCTCTGACCATTAACCTCCCACAGAGCTGATTGCAGGGATAGGGGTGATGAGGAAGTTTTTTATTTTTCTTAGTGCTATTGTTTCAGTCTGTTTGCAGAGTAAACACAATGAGTGTGTCAGTTGATTATGCTGCAGACCATCTCTCAAGGCAGAGGAGACATACTTTGTTTTCAAATGTGAAAACCTGAATTTTAGAAAAAACATGCTCTGGAGAGATGTTGGGAAGGCTCTAGGCGCATGCACCTGTGCCTTTCCAACCATCCCAAGTATTTACTTACTGAATTGCTGTTTCTAGAGCATTTATCCCCTTTGCTTTGGCTTCTCCCCAACACAATCAGATATGCACCTCTGAGAGACTGCACTCTGGTCATTGCTTTGAGATCATCTTGGCTAAGTTAGAGCAACAGAGATTGACTCCTCCCCTCCAGCATTTTTACAGACAAGCACAGCCCAAGTCATAGAAGGTGTGTTTTCAAAGGGGTCTTGCTGTCTGTAGTGCTCATAAATCAGTTATGACTGTTGCATGTCTGTGAATGCTCCAAGTATCAAAAGGCAGTTATTGGTTTTAAGGGAAGATTGCTACAGGAAGGAGGGTGAGTGGGATTTTGTGCGTTGCAATGGGCAGTTGCCCATGCGGTGAAACAGCCTGGATTTAGCTGAAGGGGAGCTTTGTTGAGGAAAGGAGAATCCTTGCTTGGAATAATTGCCTCTGAGCCAGGGAGAATTGACTACTCCAGAGTGGAAACAGGCCCTCAGCTACCTCTGGCACAAACAGCAGGACTGTTGCAAATCTGATTTGAGTTGCTAACAATAAGGTATTGAAAAGGCAAGCAGACCTAGCAGTTCTCTATATTTCCTTAGGCTCCTAATTTATGCTCTGCTTCACTTGCTAAAGCAAACCTGTAACAACACAAATGTATATGTGAAAACAAGAGGGACAAAAATCTTCTGCAGAAGGCCAGACAGAGGGGTCCTAAAAAAAAAAGGAAGTTTCCAAATATCCAGTTACTTCATATGAAAGGAAAATAGAACCAGTACTGTAGTTGGCTGTATTTTCTGATACGAAGCTATGAAATGCTCTCTTCCCCCAAAGAGTTCATAAAATTGTGCTCTGTGTACCAGATGGGTTATTTTGTTTTTCATTAAATAAAGAAATTTGTAAACAGTGCTCTGTACTGCAATCTGTAATCTGTAGAGATTATAATCTCCACCATCCCCCTCCTCTTCCTTAAACACTGGAGCACGCACTTTGCAGGCTGGACTTGCACCACAGCGGAGTTCTGGCCATGTCCCTCCCAGCCTTCTGCTGGCCACTGTAGCTTAGGGTTAACTCTAACCCAAGGCATGCTCCTGGCATCTGAGAGCATTTACTGTGTGGGTTCAGTTGTGCTTTTATCAAATCCTATTTCTGAAAACAAATAAAAGTCTTGTTTGCACAGTCAAAATGCCACTCTCTGTGCAACAGCAGCAGTTGGTTGGGTTAGGTCTGTGGAGTTGGCACTGGTGCAGGTAGGGCAGAGCAGAAGAAGGAGGCTGACTAAACTGGCTTTTATGTGGAAGATGGCAAAAAGTGTTTTATGAAGGTCACCAGGAATAACTACTAGTTTTACCAGTTAAGTTGGTATATTTAATTATTCTGCCATCTCTGCAGCTTTCAAATTTGTAACGTGTAATCTGTTAAAAGTTTTGTTGTCATACTTGTGACTTGAGCCACAATTTTTGACAGTATTCTTGTAATACCCACAAAGCAGCAAACCCCTCACTCCACTATTTGCCATGCCTAATCTGTTTGCCTACTATCTTATGTAATAGGCCTGCAACTTTTTTTTTTTTTAATGCAGTTCTTTTATCAATAAGTTTATTGAACAACTTGCAAAAGTAAGTGCTATTATCTTCATTTATGTTTCCATTATACTGGAAATTTCAGCCATAGCTGTGGTGCAGCAGCTTCTCATGCAGCATACACGGGCACTGGTCAGTTGGTACCTCTTTCAGGCTGGAGGAAACTGCTTTGCTGCAAATGCCACTCACTAATGGTCTTGTGTGTGTTACCATGGGTTTATAACTAGATGCATTGAGTGATAAAGTGTGAATTGAGACCAAATATGTTTACTTCTGTTCCATCCACTGGATGTATTGCTCGTGTCCTGTTAAAGAAAGCTTCTCTGAAATTACTGACTGAAAAGTTACAACTGAAAAGTTGCATTCTAAAAGCAGAGAATAGCTTAATTTTAAGGTGTCTCCACTTAATAAATACTGAACTATACTCTGTTTAGGTGAACCCTAGATTAGTATTAGATGCTTTTTCTTGTTTTTCATTCATGTCTTCTTATGTCAGTTGAATGTTGGAGTTTTTCCCTAGTCAAGTGTACAAGTAGCAAAAATACTGGGGCAAAATGTTCTTATATTGTTGCTTCATTTTTTTTCCAAATAGTTTTAAAATATTTTTGTAGCTCTATCTATATATTAGTAAAAATACATTTGAATTGTTATCACAAGATCTGCACGCATTAATTTTTTTTAAAGTACTGAAGATAGCTGGTAAATATTTATGTCACCAAGTGTAATGCAGAGATGCTTGCTTGATGTAATCATATAACTTTAATTGAGCTATTTGATGTTCTTTACCATGCCTTGTGAATAAAGTAATCCCTTCTGGATCACAATTTTATTCTTCCTGTCTATGCAGTAACAAGCGACTTGTGGCCTTAGTGCCAAATGACACTTCATTCAACACCAGACGAGCCTACACCAGTGAAGATGAAGCCTGGAAGTCGTATTTGGAGAATCCCCTAACAGCAGCTACCAAGGCTATGATGAGCATAAATGGTGATGAGGACAGTGCTGCTGCTCTTGGCCTATTGTATGACTATTATAAAGTAGGTAATTCTGTCATTATCCCTCCCTGCTGCACTAGCAGGGACCACTCTAAGAGGCATCAAAAGAGCCAGTTTCCAAAGGCAGAAGTTACTGTATCTCTGATGTTTCCATCATGCACCCATTCAGTTATAGGAAGCCTGACTGAAACAATTTTGATGTATTTAATTCTGGAGAGAAAAAAATAGTATCAGAATTCCCATATTAATTTTTCTACTATGTTTTCTTTTTGAGCATAGTGTTCTTCTTCTTCCTTTGCAAGAACATTGGATGATACTTGAAATATTCTTTAAAAAGTATAAAAGGGGAAGCCTCGTCCATCTGTACGTTTGTCTGCTTTTCTGGTTCATTCCACACATGTTTTAGTTTGCTCTTTAACTGGGGTATCTCTCATCTGACAGTTTCCCATGTTATTTTTGTTTGTATAATGATTGCAGTAGGCTGTATACAAACATACAGTGAGGTCTAGCCTTTGCACTGGAAATTTGCAGGACAGAAATGGAGCTGGACACACAGCCAGCCAAGTCAATTTACGGGAAAAGCACTGACACAGTTTCAGTTTGTTGTGTTGTAAATCCAGGGCTTTTCATATGATGTTGGTAACATCTTTTTTTTTATTCATATATATATTTCATAGTGTTTAAGTAAAGCTATGCCTGAGATTTTTGCTGGAATCAGAGGAGAGTCCTACAGAGTGCATCTCTGTGTAATGCAAAAATGTCATTCTGAAACCCATGCTGACCCCTTGGTACTGTGCAAACAGGATCAGTGTTGCCTCCCAAGCACTAGAGTATGAAATAGTTACAGTGAAATGAACCATCTCCATACCCCTGAAGTCAGTTATGGCTGCCTTGGACAGATGATCTTCTGTGAAAGTCAGCCCAGCAGTGCCAGGTCCCCTTGCAATTTATGAAGAAGTAACAGGAATAGGAATTAAACCCTTTGCTTTTAGTGTTTATTAGTATAAATGCTTTAAATTAATGGACTCATCTTTTTAATCTGTGACATTGAGTGTTCAGGAGAAGGGGCTGTAGGGAGGATGCCATACACTAACCTTATGGTTAAATATTGTTTAATTGCTTTGCTGATTGTATTTCAAGAGATGTACCTTGCTTTTGTGTGTTGTCAGTAGAGAAAACTGTTCCCAGTGAGAAAGAAAAAAGATTCTTTTCTCTGCTCAACATAGTTGCCACAGTGCCAGAGTCTGTGAAATTAATATGGATTCATAAAATTCAGGATGTATATGAGCATCTGGAGTATTGGCTTCTGTCTTAGTAATACCTTTTTTATGTAGCAGTTCATTAATCTGATGTATTTTTGTAGTAAAACCAGAAAATAGTTCTTTTCCTTATCAAAACCATGTTCTAAAAGACATGTCTGCTCCTTGTTCCGGGCAGTTGCAAAAGACTTGGGGTTCAGATGGAATATGGTGGGATTAACCTCTCAAAACTATTTTCAGCATTCAATCATAACTATATTTGTCTTAAATAGGGAAGAAATGATAACTCTTGTTGATACTCCCAAGCACAAACTAAAAACCCAACCTCTGTGCTGTAATGTGGAAGTATAGAGGACTTCCAGCACACCAGACTCTTGAATTGTCCTTATTTATAATCTGGCTCATTTGTTCTGACATGCTGGATAGTATTTTTGAATGACTTCTTCCAGCCAATAGGAATTATTTGAATTTAACTGTTTTTTTCTTTAACTTATCTTTTTTCTTGTAGTGATATTTACCTAAACATAGACCCTCATTCAGAGATAAATATATAGTCTTAAAAGGGAATCAATGTATATAAACTGTGCCTTTTATCCCGCTTCAAAAAAGAAATGAAAGAGGTTTTTTTAACCAGCAGGATGCTTAACAGGGAAGGGGGATGTCCCTAAAAGAAAGAATGGCTCAGGGCAGAACTCTGTGACTGTGCTGCTGGCTTGTGGTTATTGTTGATGTTATCATTGGCTACTGGAGTGCACTCCAGTAATACTATTTTTCCTCTGAAGTCAGATATTTTTCTGATGTTTCTTTAACATATTTAAAAGTAAAAAGCATGGCTTTAGCCCATTCTTAGGTCTATTCTTGCTCTTTAGTCGTGAGTTAATTGCTGTGATGGAGTGAATATGTCTTCTTGTGCAAAAGATAGATTAGAAGTTTTAGTTCCCAAATTAATGACTCAGCAAGAAAAGAAAAATATGGTCATAGCAGCAACTTTGTCCTTGGTGATTTCATATCTGTGCTGGTGTCAGGACACTGGTATATGGGAATACAAATCTTTTAAGTCGCTTGGTGTCAATTCTGAGTCTATAAACAGGCCAGATTTGACTGGGTTTTTACCTCTCATAGCTGTTGATGCAATCAGCAAAGCAGAAGTCAGTGTTTCTGATGACACACCAGCATGCCCTGACCTGTCCCCATAACAGGAAAGAGGAAGATCCACAAACTTTCTCTGAGTCCTGCACTCTCCAACAACAGGAGGACTTACCTGGCGCTTATGGTTTAATTGAAAAGCCTTTTTTGTCTGAACAAAAATGGTCTCAGTGCAGAGCTCATCAAAGCATCATATCTTCCTTCTCATCTTGTTTTATTCAGTGAAAAATGTGTGTGTGTTTTTGGAATAATATGAGCTTTGATTTTGAGATAGCTTGGCCTAGCTCGATATTTAAAAGATAGGACATAAAGAAGAGCACTTTGCTCCTCACTGGTGTGCCCAAGAACTAGGAAAGAAAACAATTCCTATGATTTTCTCTTTGGAAGTTTTCTTTCTGTTCATAATCAGTGTCCCAAAGAAAAACAGCTCCTGGCATCTGTGAACTAGATAACACTGATAAAAGTTACGTTTTTCTAGTTGTTGCAGTAGAGCAGTCTGAAGCTGCAAATGCCTGACAGTTGCATTTACCTGACCCCATGCCTGGTGTTGTTCTCAGGTTCCCAGAGATAAAAGGCTGTTGCCTGTTAACAAAGTGAGTGATAATCAAGAAGACCAAGATAAAAGGTACAGTATTTTTCAAAATCATACACCCAGCTACTAAAAATGTTGATCAGTTGTGGACTGAAGGAACTGTGAGGGCCTGAGGGGTTTATGGTTTTCTTTCAAAAGTTCAAAGAATGAAGGCTGTTTGGGGAAGCACATTTTACTCCTTTTTTCTTTTAATTGATTAGAAAAAATGGATAGTATTCTCAAACATGCAATTTGGAAAGTAGCTGAGAGTTTCACTCTGTGTTTGGTGGTGTTGTTTTGCTGCTGCTGCGATTAGTAAAATCAGATTATCTGGACAGTTGGCTATTGGCTGTTTTTCTTTGTTTTCTTATTGTAGGCAAAAAGTGAATAGTTTGGCCTCAGTAATGTCATTTATAGAGTCTTATTTAACATAGCTTAGGATCTGCCCAGCAAATAAAGTAACTCTTAAAATCATTTGCTTAGAATATTTTTCTCACTTCTCTCAGATTTCAACTTTTCTCTATAGACTAAAAGTGATTTGAGTCAAAGAAAGCTGCCTCCTACTATTAAGACCTGCAGAAAAGAGTGTATATTTTTGTAGAAACAATGAAATTTTTACATACTGGAAGGTATCTCCATATAAAATTATGACAGAGATGAGCTACGCAATGTAGCTAATTTGTGACAGCTTTAGATGGTCTCCACTAGCTGTTCATAAGGTGATTGTTTCAATAGGTAGTAGTATAAGTTTACTGTTTCAAAATAGACTATGAAATGTTTTTTGGACAGTTTTTCTTCTAAAACACCAGAGAAATTCCTGATGTTCAATTCCTAAATTGAGTGTGATTGACAAAACTAGCCTTCAGTGGAAAGCCAAGAGAGAGGAACTGTAGTATCAGAGCATTTCTCCTGGGTTGAAAACAAAGCAATGTTACACCTACTAAAAGTTCTATGAGTTAACAATTTTATATCAGTGTAACTACTATCAGCAATCAGATTGCTTTTAACAGCAACTGTGGGTAGATGTGGGAATGCTGCTGAGGTTACCTTGCAGCCACTATAGTTACTGATCTACTCTGCTACAATGGAATTCCTGGGCTTGCTCTTTTAACACAGCATTGGTACCAGAGTTAAGCAAACAGTGGTGGCATGTCAACGGCCTGAAAGAGCATGAATTTTGAGTATGAATTTTGCTGTTGATATTCTGCCTATTTCATGTGCAAAATATCTACTGTGAGTAATCCATGCCCTTCCTTACTCTTTATTCTTATTTTGTGTCTAAAGCCTGTTGCACAGCTGGATTGATTTTGCATCCAAATTATAAGTTAAGGCAAGAGCAACCCCGGATACCCCGAATTTATTGTAACAAGTCAAAATGTATTCTCTTTCCTCATTTGTTAAAGAGCTCTGGACCTCTCTGCTTGCCCCACAATTTCTTTTGCCTAGTATTTGTTAATGTATTACTTCTTATGACAGTGGCTTATCAGAATTGAAAAATCTTCTTCCCTGACATCTAAGACCATTAAGCTATTTAAGGAGGAGATTTCCTCTGTCAGGACAGTTCATAACATTTTTTGGTTTTGTCTCACAGAAATTGTCTTAATACCACGGAAGCTCAGAATAACTTAAGTGGGGGAGAAAACCGTGTGCAAGTCCTGAAGACAGTGCCAGTTAACCTTTCCTTGAACCAAGATCCTTTGGAGTCATCCAAAAGGGAATACAACACAAATGTGTCTGGGAGCTCAACACCCATCACAGGGTCTGCAGTGACTGTGGTTAAAGCAGAGGAATTCACCCCTGTTTTTATGACCCCACAAACACACTATGCAAGAGGAGAAAATGAGGAGCACCGAGGCGTTATCTTTGAACCATATGAAGTGTCCAACATTGCTCCCCACACAAATTACCTTAAAGATGATCAGCGCAGTACTCCTGACAGTACCTACAGTGACACCTTCAAAGATGGAGGAACAGAAGTAAGTTTTTCACCTCAAATTAACATCTAAGAACCCAATAAAATGCTGTAAACAAGATAAGGATATTTGAGCTTGTAAACAAGATAAGGAGATTTGAACTGTCCACAAAAGCCATTAGAAGAACATTGATGCTTGTTTCAACAAATTAATTTCTGCTCCCTGCTGTGTTCCCATCAGTCTGTGCTCTGATTATAGGGGAGCATCATGAGGCATTTCAGAAGACAATTTTAAAGATGTTAATTGAAAATTCTGAGAATAATAAATATTTTTTTTGTCTTTGGGGATATTGTGTCAAGTAGAAGATAGTTGTTATTCTGAATGAAGATTTATTTACTATTAACAAGATCTGCCTTCAGACCTATTCATAAGAGTAAGAAATAGCCTCTTTGTAACAGGGAAATTCTAGATGTTCTTTTGAAAATGCAAATGAGTAGCAACAGCCTCTGCTGCTGTATGAACCCAAGTAATTTATTCAGAAGCTGTTTGTTGCACTAAGCTCGATTCTGCAGCACAAGCAAGTGAGAAAAAGTAGCAGGATTAGATTGATAGAGGGGAACAGAGAATTCAACAGGCAAGGAATAATTGCACACATATGTACAGGAATGAGGAGAAAAAAGGCAAGGAGAGCTCCTTCTAACTCTTTTACAGTTATGCTGAGTCAAAGTAATTTTACAGTCAGCTTTAGTATGGTCATTACCTTCTGGCTGCTTTTGCCTGCTGCAGAATAATGCAAACAAGCTGTAATTGTAGAAAGGTTAAGACAGTTTAAAGCTGACAGTACCTCTGCAAATAATTAGAGATATTAGATGGTAAAACTCCCATAGAGTTAGGAGGAGAAAAACTCTACAAAATTTTAAATGTAACAAAAGTACAAGGCAAGCAACATTGAGGCTGAGCTGCCCTGATTGAATATATGAGAAATTCACTGTGTTTTTGTACATGTATTATAGAAAAGTACATTTTCTCCATGCACAATACAGATCCAGGATGTCTGGAGGTGAAATCCGTTTTCAGATATAGAACACGTGTAGGTCAACTAAATGAACAAATAATGAAGAAATCTAGCTTCCTGTTGTAAAATCAGTAGGATCAAACCTTGAATTAGAGACACTGCTCTGCATTACCAAATAATATTATTTTGGCTATTTTTACTTGGTACTGGTAAATGGCTCTTTTGGTACCATACTCATGACTTTCCCTGGGGTGCTGTGGCAGAGTGATTCCATTACATTGGTTTGGTCTGGGACATGCTGCTGAGAGGTTCCCAGACAGTCCATCTGCCCTGTGCAGAGAGCTGTCAAACATGCAAACTTGTTAAATTTGGACCTAAAAGGGAACTTTACATCTGTATGTTGGCTTTGCATCCCAAATTCTGTATTATAGTAATTTTGTTACAATGTAACAAATATAGTAATACATTGGTATGTGTTTTTAAAAGGATTAATTAATAACAGGGTGCAGTACTTGTCATCTAGGATCTCTGTGCAGTCTGTGGAGGAAGAATCAGTTCAAATCCGCTTGCCAAAAGTGGGTGGAGTGGTTTTCTAAGTGCACTCACTCCTCTCCATCTTCACCTCCCCTATTAATTCTACAAGGAGCACTGGACAATTAACTTTATGTCCCAGCTATAGTAGTTAGGGGTGCCACTGTTGGTGGCCTTCTAGCCCCAAGTGTTGGCATGCATGTGGCATGAAGAGCAGGAAGAGCTTTGCCATGCTGCTGCAGCCTCACTCAGCACTGAGCCTGTGCCTTTGTTTTTCTCAACTGCCCAAACCCCAGGATGTGCTTTGCCCAGTTGTGCTCTGACTACTCCTCCAGCCACTGTTGTGTAGGTACAGCTGGATGGAGCAGGTGTGGGGAAACCATAAGATAAAATGTTAAAACATACCAAAAGAGACTTTGGCAAAGTTAGTGTTTAGAAGCAGGAAGGCAGTTATTCATACTAGTTTTTGTAAGTGCTTGCAAAGTATTTCCTAAGTACTGACGAGAATGACTGGGTTTGGATTTTCTAATACTTACCCAATTTTCAAACACATTATAAATACATATTTAGAAATAGTTTCAAAACTTTTATGGAGTGACTTAGTTGTGTTATACTGAAGGAGTGCTGAGTTTTTATAGATCCCTGTGGTAGTGGACACTTTGGTCAATTGCTTGCTGAGTTCTTCGGATACAGTTCTAACAATTACAAATATAGTGTTCTCATCTCTTTCATTTTCTTGTTTAGTTGTGCTAAGTTTGTTAGTTCTTATAGTATAAACAAATTCTTTGAGGTTAGGTAAGTAAATTGTGTGTTTTTTACAATGTCAACCTCTAACCTTCATATAAAATTTGACGAGTATATTGATATCCACTCCAGTTTTTAGGTATTTTGAGTTTTAAATGGTTGATGGTTTCTTCTGAGTTGTCTTTAAATTAATATAGTTATACTTCTGTTGATATTTGCGTTTTGATTTTATCAAACAGTATTTAATTGGTCTTATTTTTCAGAAGTATCGGAGTGTGTCAGTGGGGGCAGAAGAATATATTTATGAGCAAACAAGGTATGGCATAAGCTTTGCAGTGTGTTGACTCTCATCAGGCAGGAATGTATTGAGGAGTAGCTGCCTGTGACCCCTTTCCACCCTTCCTTTCTTCACCCTGGGGTACCTGCAGGGCTCCCTTGGTGCTGCCAAGCATCAGTGTCCCCTTATTCTCTTGCTCATGTTAGCTCTCAGATCTGGCCAGTTTATATCTTCATCTATTGCCTTACCTCAGCATTGCTTTAAACTCATAATTCCTCTGAAGCCCTCTCCCTGTATATCCCAGGATATGCAAGGTGAAAACTGTTGAGTGGTTCTCTAGGTAAAAGAATATAGCTTTGACAGCCAGGTCATGAAAAATCTTTTCAGGATGGCAGAATGCACAAGTCAAATGTTCAGGACAGTTGAAAAGCTTCAAGAAAAAGCTTCAAAAATTAAAGTTTGAAAAGAATACTGTTCTGCCTAAGCACAGAAGAATGTGTATGTAGCATGGGCAAACACCGCAGAGTCTCTTTTTCTGGTAGTAATCAATAACGTTTTTAAACTGATGCTTTATTTTATACTTGTTCTGTTTATATCTGAGAGATTACTCTCACTTTAGAATCAGGAACATGCCTATGCAGTTTTCGTGGATTAGGCATGTGACTGCAACTGTGATGAAGGTTCCTTACAGCTTGGTATTTTTTCTGAAGAATGTTAAAAAAATCATTAACTGCAGTGAGTCTTTATACAGGCAGAAGATACGAAATTGATATTTAGCAAAGGCTGCTCACTTACTACACTGAACATTTGTAAAATTGAATCCTGAAGCATTGGTATTGTTAACAATTCTCACACACTTAAGTCTTTCATTCTATGGCCCAGGTCACATTTAGAATGAAACCTCTGAATGCACAGTAAGAAAACTCCCAGGAAAGATACATTTAGTTTACCTGGAAGTGGAACGCTCAGAAATGAGAATTTCAGATTGAAAAAAAAAGTAGTGAATATGAAAGTAATTGGAAGCCTGCTAGAAGATCTCTTTGTGGCTACACAGAGGTTTAGTTGAGACTTATGGTGAGGTTTGGAATAATATTATAATAATTGAGTGACTGCAATAAGTTTTAAGAGTGAGAGTAATCCTCCTGCTATAGGTCGTGCTTTGCTTGCCAGCTGGAAACAAGAAAACTCTCAAGTGGTACTACACAGAGGCTCAAAAACTGTCCAAGTGCAATGTGCCTGGGATTTAAATTTTTTGACTGAAACATACAGAATGCCAGGAAACAGAAGACCAGCCCATGGAGACTGTAGGCAGCTCTGTTAAGGCATTGTGTGTGTCTGACTTCAATCATTCTAAGCCTTCCTCAGCACACATCATTGTTAGTTCTTCTGTCTGGTGTGTGGTTTTGAGGCACGTCTGCCAGGGCACTCAGTGTGCTTTGATGTGTGTCATGAAGTGGTTTTGAGCATGCAACCTGGAGCTCCTTCATGTGATGCTAAATCAAGACTGTGCCCCTACCTCTAATGGGTGGTCCATCTGTGGGACAAGTGGTGCCGTAGGATGGATGCTGGTTCTGCAGCACTGGTGGTATAGCTCTTCCAGACCACTCAGGTCCACACTTGGCAGTGTTGGCAGTGCCTCTGTTCCCCTTGCACAAAGGACAGGGAGGCTGTGCCAGCACACACCACAGAGGAGGGGAGGCAGTGCCTTTGTGCTGCCTTCCTGCTGCGTCCAAAGCCTTCATGGTGGCAGCAGCTGCACTGTGTGGAAGCACCAGTGCTGCCATTGGTGGGTTGGATAGGTATAGATGAGTGTTTGTGTATTATCTTAGTTTTGCTTTGATTTGTAACTTCTAAGTAACTAGAAAAATGACTGGATTTCAATTTATAAGCTAAGAAGCACTTAAAAATTGTATACATTTGATTGAATGATTGATATTAAACTGAATAAGTGATACGAAACTCCTTTTGGATGGAAAGACTGGATCTGTTGGGTTTTTTCTACCTTCTCTTGGAGTGGGGATTTAAATATAGTTATTATATGCTTTGTTGTGGGTTTTTTCCATTGGATAGTTAAAATATCTTTTATTTTCCCTTTATTTCTATATTGCTATGGCAGTACTATGATGATCCAGAGTATTTGCTTGGATTAGAAATTTAAGGATACACTGTTGTTCTAGACCAACATATTCCTCCTTTTGCTTCTGCTCCAGCACTGCTTAAATACTTTGCTGAATTAGAACCTTTGTGAAAATGCTTCCACTGTATCTCCAGTTCATGAGGACTCTGCATTAAGGTTCCTGTGCAGTTTGATTTTTTTTTTTACAAGATCAACATTATTTTCATTTAAGAGAATGTGAGGAGCTGCAGGCATCATTTTTATTGGATTTATTGTGCAAGCCCATTATTGGAGGTGGTGGCCAAAGAGGCTCAGTAAGAATTGTTTGCAGCCAACAGTTCACTAGTTAATGGAGACTTAACTTTTCATGGTTTGAAAAGTGCTTTGAAGTTGGAAAGTTCTTCTGTGAAAGAGTGTCTTTTTAAGATCTAAAATTTCAACACAAGAGCTAACTGTTTTTCCCTGATATTTTTCTAAAGGGAGGTTACTTGCTTGAAGATAAAGCTAAATGTAGGCACTTCATTCACTGATTAATTTTTAAAAGAAAGCTTATAAAAACCTTGATTTGCATGTTGTCTTTAAACAAATGAACTTACTGTCCCTTCTCTTTGTATTCCTTCTTTGAACTGTGCTGAAAGTAGCAGTTGGACTTTTCATTCTCTGTGTCCATCTTTTGGACACATGTTTTATTCTGGTTGTGTTTTTTAAAATTTATTTATTTATTATTTATATTATTTATTTATCTTTCTGCAACACTGCTAAGTTTAAATATCTGTGGAGTTGATAATTTCCTGCTAATCATACTGAATCCCCTCTTGGTAATTGACACTCTTATTGTGGGGTACACAGTCTTATAATTCATAATGGTTCCTTTCAGAGAAAGTACTCTAGCCTTTGATCCAAGAAACTTACAGTCCAGATAGTTTTACGCTTGACTGCAGGATCTGATGAAGTCGAAGAAAGAAAATTGAGATTTTAAATTGCCATGCGACATTTTCCTGGAATTTTTTTATTAGCTTCTTATGCCTTATACAATGCAATAATTACATAATAAAAGAGAAAAAGAGACAGTGATATGGATTTTGTGTGTGTTTCTCTCCTTGTCTTTTCAGCAGCACTTTTCAGTATACACTAGAAGCTACCAAGTCGCTGCGTCAAAAGCAAGGGGAAGGGCCCATGACCTACTTGAACAAAGGACAGTTCTACGCCATCACCCTGAGCGAGACGGGGGACAACAAATGCTTCCGGCATCCCATCAGCAAAGTCAGGGTATAGTCCTATTCCTTTCCTAGGTGGGAAAGAAACTCTGCAGAGAGATATGGTTGTGGCTGATTGGCTTTTATTTTTTTTTTTTTTTCTTGAGGGAAGGACAGAGCAAGCTTGTTCTCATGCTCAGTGTAAAGGTGGGAGAGCGCCTTATTGAGGGTGGTAACAAATTTTGCTGTCCAGTGTTTTCAGAGTGTGATCTTATGAGTTAACGATAGCCTCAGTTTATGGTCTGGCAGAATGGTGGTTACACAGATACGACACTTAACCCTGGTGAACTTATTGCCATGATTAAAGCAAAGAAATCCAGGATCTGCTACATCGACTGTGTAGTCCATTTTCACTCACTGCTGCACTTCATCAGCTGCTTTCCAGTGCATTTCAGAGAAAATGTGAAGAGTTGAATCCATCCTTTGTGGCATAAATTTTAAATAATTTTCATTGTATAAGTGTGAAATTTCACTTGACATTCACCCAGAAGTGACAAAATGAATGATTTGTATCTTAGATTCTATGAGTAGAACTATAGTTTGTGTATTTAGCAACATCTACCTGGTGAATGGGCCTCCTGATTTCCTTGGTAATGTTTTTGAGTTAACAAATCCTGACCCAGTAACCTTGGTATGAACAATGAGCCCTGTAAATTTTACCCTGAAGCTGGCAGGGCTGCATATGTATGAGGCTGCAAAAATGTTTCCATCCAAATACATGAAGCACTCAAAATGTTGTAACTTTAGTCAAAAGAACCAATGAAAGTCAACGTGAGCAGTGAAGCAGACAGCAACCTATATGTTTCTATCATACATGACGTTTAGAGAGACCCTTCCTAAACAGAGGCAATTTTGGAAACCTCAGTTAGCAGTTAATTTTTATCCTGGTTTCCTTGGGACATGAGGCTGTTGGCTGAATCTGATGTAAGACTTCTCTGTTGCTGTACAATCTCTTTCCCTGCCACCCATTCCTTCCCATTTTGTGGTTCCAGCTCTAGCACTTGTAGAGCTGAAGCAGGAGTCCAGAGATCAGTGGTCTGACTGAGAACCAGTCTTCATATGCCTGGTTCAGTGCACTGCCACACAAGTTTTGAAGCTGTGGCAGCAGAAGGGTGGAAATTATACAGGAGAGGTGAGACTACATCCTTCTGGAGGATGTAGTTGACAGAAGATTGTGAAACCATGTGCAACTTTCACAATCACCTTCTGTTTGCCAGGGCCCTACTCGAGTGACTGTTGAATTTATTACCAATTGCATCCAAAGTTAACAGAGGGGCAAGAGGTTTTGAAGGTATTAAACCTCTACAAGTTCCCTGTAAGTGGTTCATAAAATATTAGTGCTGTCCTTGGTGGAAAAGCTGGTTTGTATGGCCCATTCTGGTTAGTGCATCAGCTGGCCAGTCGCACACACCTGATGTCCACCCAGTAGGTAGAGGCATAACCCAGGACTCCTCCACGGTGTGGACTGCCTCGTGCCCATGGAGAGGCTAGAGAGGCATGGAAGATGTGGTGATGGTGTTCAGCTTTCATTGGTGGAATGCAGAAGGTCACAGAGTACATGAAGGGTTATGGTGGTGGCTGTGTGGGGGGACACAGATGATGAATCAATTGTCATCCACCTTCTCAGCTTATAAAGCAGTTTGATAATGATTTTTCTGTGCTTAGTGTCTCAGGGTGAAGGTAAAACAGGATATTTAAAAGTTAAGTTTTTGTTCTCTGTGATTTATTTTCACTTAATTTTAATTGATATGATCATTCTTTAATTGTTTTGTGTTGTTCTGCTTGCCTACAGCAGGGCTTTTTCAAAAGCCTATATTGCTTGTGTAAAAATTTGCATAAAAATTCTATTTGTATCCTTTGAATCACAGTTTAACAAAGTGAATTCAGAACGTGAATTGAAAACCTCAACGAAATTCAGTAAATAGTTACACTGAATTTGTCATTAAACACATATGCAAGACTCCTGCTTCCAAAAAGGGTATTTGGACTGTGTATACTGAATTGAAAATGTCTTGCCTTTAGCCACTGACTCTTTAAAACTAAGAATATGATTAAGTTTGATTTGGATTATCAAGGACATAATCCTGGGCCTTGCGTTATTTTTACAACTACATTTCTTCCATCCTGAGTGTTTAAGTACATTGTAGTATTGGACCGATTAAAACCCAGTCTTCTGCAACCAAACTATTGGAAGAGGGTGGTGGCTGGATCAGAATTAGAAGCATATGGAGATTTTTATTTTTGTGTTCCTGACTATTAATTATTTTAACTGATGTGACTCTGGTGTTGTTTTTCATAGAGTGTGGTCATGGTTGTTTTCAGTGAGGATAAAAACAGAGATGAACAGCTGAAATATTGGAAGTACTGGCATTCCCGGCAACACACAGCTAAACAGAGAGTCCTTGACATTGGTGAGTGTAAGAAAATCTCCAGGTATTTCAGGGAAGGTTTCAGATATTGAAAGCTCTGGTGCCTTGCACAGGGATATGGTGGAATATATTGGCAATGGCTTCATGGCTTGTACCGCAGTTTTTAGCAATGGCTCATTCCTTCTAGGACTGTGGGGTCTATGGAGCTGGGTGGGGACCATGCAGAAGCAATGGTTCTCAGTATTTACACAGAAGAACTGTCCCTTGCATGTGTATTTACTGGTGTACCACTTTCTGCAGCTGGGAAATCAAGGTCTGCACCTCCTCAGGTGCGGCAGAGTGTCTGTTCCCATTATTTCTTCAAAGGGTGATCCAGTCTTTGATCCAGCAACAGTTATGTTAGCTAATTGATGTGGAATTGCAGCCTGAGAGTGCAGATGTCATCACTGTGGTGACTGCAAAGGAGTGTGCAGGATTCCTACACCCCTAGAGTTTGGGTCTTGTCAGTGTCAGCAGTGAGGGAGAAGCAAGCCCTGGTGTGCTATCCAGAGAGACCTGTTTATCCCATCCGAAGTATTTACAAGTCCATTTCAGCCTCAGCTGTCCTATCTGCATGCTCGGGAGATTTTAGCAGAAGGAGAACACGTACTTGCTGCCAAGGAGCCTGAAGTTGAAGTCAGTGGCAGTGTCTAGACATCAGGCACTTCTCCCCTCCCACGTGCAGTTTACACATGCAGCCATCTGCACGGATTCCAGTCAAAGGAGTCGGCAAGACCAAAGCAGACAAAGTCTATCTTGTTTTGACCGCCTGAGGGAACCAAACCATTGAATGGCAGGAATGAGAGGGGGCAGAGAGGGGGGCTACACCAAAGCAGGGTTTCTTGTAGAGAACATTTGGAGACTTCAGGGGGCAATTGAACTGGGTGATCAGGGAGTCTGCCTCCAAGCGGTCCTAATCACTGCAATGCCTGTAGATTTTCAAATGCTGCAGTTTCCACTGAGGCCTGATGTTATTTAAGGTCAAGTGTATTTTGTCCAAGCAGCTCTTCCAGAATCTCCTCTCTGCCTCTTATTATTATTCTGGCTGAACTGTTTCATAAACTTCGCTCTTTCCCCCCTTCCCCTCATTTTCTCTTTTTGCCTGTTGGGGTACCTAACACAGTAAAACTGCCACCACAGACCAAATGACTTTTATCACGACACATTAAAAGAAGAAATAGGCCACGTCACAGCTCTTTCTGAAGGCTGTCTGTTTTTTTGTGCTAGTCCCTACAAGCTTGTGGTGGTAATGCTCATGCCTTTGAAAAGTACGTGCTGAGCAGCTTGCTCCACTGTAGTTCCAACACCCTCTGACTCCACTGCATTTGTAGTGTCCTGGCACATTTCAGTTGCCTTACCCCAACAAGTTAACGTATGATACGTATTATTCTCTAAAATAGTGCTCTGCAAAGTAAGTGCTGTGCAGGAGCTGTGTGTTTACCTGTGTTAAAGTGAATGTCTTTTAATTTTCCATTAGTTTGAGGTGAAATAGCTCTGCGCTGACTTTTGAGGCACTCTGGTGCGTATTCTTTATTTGCACTGCAAACATGAGCAAAGCACAGTGTAGTAAGACTTACTGATACAGCCCTTCTTGTCAGAAATAAGGGCTGGAAGAGCATGGTTCACCTCAGTTTTCAGAGAAAAAAGACCTAAATGTTGCTCAGTAGTGTTTTCTTGAGAACAACTGAAATATAGCCATAGCTCTTACAAGTATGGTTATTTCTGAAGTACATTTCATTTACTTTGGCACTTGCATTATGGCTAACTGGCTTATTAGGCCAGAGTGACTCCCAATTATTTTTCCCATACAAATGTCAAGCTGCATTTAGCAAAATCTTCTAGTTTTATCATCAAATGATCTTACTGAGCAACTTAATCCAAATTTGAAGTTAGCCCTGCTTGAACCAGATAACCCCCAGGGGTCCCTTCCATGCAAAATTATATTTAATGGCCTATGAAGATTTCCCTTTATGTTAAAAATTCAGATCACTGAAGAGGTCTTCTAAATACTGAGTTAATGTCCAGGCCTTACGTAGTTAACAAAGCAAATTAAGTGTCCATAACTCTGTATCACCTGTTCCATAGATGTTACTCTTATTTTAATTTGATGTTTGTAGCATGTGTAACATCTGTGAATCCTTTTTAATTGTTTATGAATGCACTTCTAATCTAGAGCATGATGTGGTCCTTAGCAGGCAGAGGATCAAATTAATTTGGGATGCTCTAGTTCTGTGTTCCAGCTGTTCAGATCTCAGGTGGGCAGGAGCACTATGCTTGTGCTGCTTTCCATAGTGGCAGGGATCTGTCTATCTGCTTTCTGGCCTGCTGTTATATTCTGGACATCAGAGAAAATAGTGGCTTGCTCCTTCACTCCAGACACACAGGGTCACTGCTTTAATTTGTTTTGTGTACTGGCTGGTGCACCTCTTGGGAAGAAGGATGTTTCAATGGATTAGGTGCAGTGACAGGTCTGAAGATGTGTTAATGTTAATAAGATAAGCATGTACTTACATGTATTCAAGTCCTTAATGCTTGAGGAGTAAACCTGAGGCTCTGACAGTTATTGAGCAAGAAGGGAAGGTATTTTCCAAAATTTAGGCTGTGTACTGTAATTTTTTTTCTGAAGAAGGAGTAAGCTGCATGTTTACTTTTTTTAGGAGAAATAAGGGAGCAGGGGGAAAAAAGCTGTATTTTCACAGTGCTGTGACATTGGATCACTAGCTTTTTCTTTTAAAATAATGTCAAATAAAGAATACAATACTTAATTGCAGTGGATATTGATTATTTAGAATAAGTTCAATAATTTGACATACTGGAACAGGTTCAAATATGAAGAGTGGGTATGGAAACTTTGTGCTCCAAAGAAACTTGCCCTTGTTTTCTTTTCAGGATCGTTTGTATTATTTATGTGCACAATACGAAAGTATGCAATTACATGTAATGCACGATTAATGTTTAACATTATAAATTTGCCATTGTTTAATATGCAATTTATGTAACAAAAGAGGAAATAAGTCCTGTGCAGCCATTTTTGCATATTGAACAGCTCTGATTTTCTCTTTCTGGTAACTCATAGCAGGAGAAGAGGAAAAGTTGTAGTCACTCTAACAGCTTTCAAATATTCTGAGGTATAAATGCTTTCTTAATCAACTGGGGATCCTTTTTTAATTGCCTGTAAATTGAGGGGAATAGGATGCACCTCTGCTTTTTAACAGGTGTCACATAGACACTCCATGAGATTTGTGTATAGCAATTAAAGGAGAGGCATGTCTTGAGAGAAAGGAAGGGTTGGTGGGGTGTGAGGTTCTGACAGCCTTTTAAGACAAGAAAACGTGTCTTTACGAGACATCTTGTTCATGTCTTTCCGAAGTGCACCTACACAGCACGCCCATATGCAGCAGTCAGTTGCATGAGGCACTTTCTGGTGAATCATAAATTTAAGAGGTGGGTGGATGTGTGCACATGCATATTAAACTACTTATGTGTCTTCTAATTCCTCTCATTTGCATCTCCACACTGAATTTAGATAGTGAAGCCAATGACTTCAGTTAGAAAGGAGATCTGAGTTCAAGGTGAGAATGAAAAGCCTGCCTGCCCTCTCAAGCACTTTGTTAATTTGCTACATCACCAAATATCTTGTGCTGTTCCTAAGTATGGACAGTGATTTTTTTTTTTTACTGTATCTAAAATTATTCATGTGTCCCAGGGACACAATTTTATTTGCCCGGTGAGATGGCAGCGTTCTTGTGTTTCAGATCAGAGAAAAGTATCCTGATTGCCTGTCTCAAACGTGAAATAATTCTTCTTGCAGCAATGGTTTTTGTTATAAATGATTTTAAAGCAGTTATTACCTAGAAATTATTTTTTAGAGACCAACAGTTTAGGCAAAAGGAATGAATATTGAACCCATTTGTGTGTCTTACAGAATACAAAAATATCCACTTTCTATAACTGATTACAAAGCATGCTTCTGAAGCACAGATTTGGGAAAGCTTTAGATCAGGTGTGTAATCTCAGCCCTCTGGCATCGAGTCCAAATACAACCCTCGAGGGATTCTTAGGAAATGTTTGTCCCAGCGAGAGTTATTCCATTAGTGTGAACTATCTGGAAGTTCCTTTAATCAAGCAGGTATTACCTGGTATCTCTCTTAATCTGTCATCAAAAAGAAAATGTGTTAAACTGTCCAACAAAGTGAGAGGAAAGCAGTGCTAGTTCTTTTTCAATTATAGAGAAGATTTGGGAGTTGTCTGTTTTACATAGTTTTCTGCCCTTACTCTTTTTGGGGGAGGGTCAGTCAACTTTGAAATCTTCCTCCCTTTTCGTTTTCATTCCTTCCAAAATGCTAGTTTATTGATGATAATAATAACAGCATGTGGGGAAGAAGTGAGAAGAAGGTGCAGATTTTGTAGTCAGACAAATTAAAAATATTTTTTGTTTGTTCCTTTTGCTGTTTTATTAGGGTACTTACTTTGGAAAAAGAATCTTTGTGGTTTTGGTTTTTTGTGGGGGATTTTTTGTTGGTTTGGATTTTTGTGGGGTTTTTGATTTTGTTTTTAATAATATATAAATATTAATCCAGCCTCCAGTAACAGTAATTCCTGGGAAAGTTGAAATGCACACTGATGATTTCCTCCTGTCATAGCTCTTAGGCGTTTAGAAAGCTTCCTTCTTCTTTAGGATTTACCGTATTTTTTTCTTAATATCAAGGTTTCAACAGTTCCTGTAAATGCTTCAGTAGTTTTCAGTTAATTTTCCAGTTTTGGCCATTCCTTGGCCAAGCTAATCATTGCCAGTAGAGTCACACTTACTCCTTTTTGAGAGCCAACAGTATTTTGCAAGAACATTAGCTAGTGATATACTGTCATAAGACTCAGGTTGCATTATATTACCTCTTTGCAATTAAGATTGTTCATAATTAATCATAAACAGTACAAGAGGTCATTTTGATGCACCAGACAATCCAGCTTAAGTAGTAAATAAGTACTATGAGTTGTGAAACAGAAAGTTTGGAAAAAAAAAATTTTTCATGATTCTTATTTTTTTCTTACAGCTGATTACAAAGAGAGTTTTAATACCATTGGGAATATTGAAGAAATTGCATTCAATGCTGTGTCCTTTACTTGGGATGTCAATGAGGAGGCAAAGGTGAGGAAAAGCCATGCAGATGGCATCCCTTTATAAGTACCATCCATCGTTAGGCACTGTTCCACTCCTTTCTGACAAATAAGAGGGCATGTTGGTAGGTGCCCAGCCTGAGAAACAGCAAAAGATTTTTTCCTATTTGCAAAGCCAGGTGTAAGACACAAGCTGAGTGTTTTCTTTCTCTAAATTATCAATTTCCTTTCTACACTATAAGCATCTCCAATAATCAATATTCTGTAAGTTAGACTAGTGTTGGTGCCATTTTTTTTTATATTGTTACACAGACTGTCTTTGCAATTGGGAATGAAAGTATTTTTGAGAACTGAGGCTTTTCTTTTTTTTTTTTTTTCCTTTTTTTTTTTTTTTTTTTTAATGGCCAAGTACCCTCAGGCATGGGGTTTTTCATTCAGGAATGTGACTGTTAAGTGGGCATCATAAAGCAGGACATCAGAACACCTTAACTAGTTTCTTACAGATAAGGTTGTACAAAGGCTGTCAGAGTGCTTCAGCTGCATGGACTAGTGTGGGAGAAATGAAAAACTGTCGGTAATTATAAGAAGAAGTTGGGCCCCGGAAAGCAAACATGGAAAATAGGCTGTGTAAAATGAGTGGGGGTAATGCAATACTCTCGGGGATGTAGAGTTAATAAACAGCAAACACTGAGCTCGGCAAACTCCTGATACTGTTTTCATGTTGAATACAAAATGTCCAATGTTCAAGTAAAGCTATGAATCTTTCAAATACAAAGACATCTTCATGCACAATTGCCCACTGCATTTCTAGCAGCATTAGAGAGATTGCATCCTCAGAGTGAGTCCTCTGAGAACTTGTATTGAATACTGAGTGGTAGCATTAACACTCACTGTCCTGACTCCCTCACTGAACGTGCTGCCTGTTTATAGTAACAGAGATTTTTATCTCTGATGCACATCTTAAAAGAAAAGACAATAGTTCTGAAAATCACCCAGCTCTTTCAAAAACAGACCTTGATAAACAGAGTTGTACTTGGCCCAGTTGCTAATGGTGCTATATTTACTCAGGTATTGATTACATTTCCACCACCCCAGACATTTCCCTATTATGTGTTTCTGTTTCAAAATACAGCTGTAGGTTGTCTTCTGGAGTCACAACAGGCAACTGTTGTGTGATCACTGTGCAGGCAAATACCCATTTGGGATCTCCAACATAGCAGTCTTTCTCAAGGGCCTTTACAGAAGCACTACCAGGACTAGAACATGGCAGTCATGTCCCAGGGCTGGCAGTTCCCTAAGACATTTGCATTTGCTGCTCCAAGTCAGACTTAGCAAGACACCCATGTTGATCTAGGAACGAGGAAGTCGCATCTACTAATGTCAGGTATTAACCTCGGACATTTTGTTCTAATCTCACACCATTCACCTGGCTCTTGCCTCGGATGCCAGAACATTAAGAACACAACTTTTGCAATGATCACTGGAAGCAAAACAAGCTAAGATTTTAAAATAAAGACGCTTACTGGGTTGAAAAATTGCTCGGAGTGGAATTTAAGCTGGTTGTATTTCTGCAGGAAATAGTTATTAAAATGAAAATTGGCTTATGCATATTTATTTTTGGGGTATTAAATATCTGATCTTTTAGGAGCTTAAACTGTAAATATATTGATAAAAGAGGATTAATAACATGCTTTAGTGTTTGGCTATCAAGCATAAATCAGATTGTTTGTGAAAGCTTATCACTTTGTCTGCACTAAAGTGTTTCCCTCCCCACACACGTATGTGTACATGTTTGCTCCTGTTGGAAAGTACAATACAATAACTGGTTGCACTGGGTCTGGGGATTCCCATAGGATGCCCCTGCGGTGTTGGAAAGCTATGGGTTCTGAGGCACATCACTGAAGGCTTTTTTTTCTCCAGCAATTACCTCATCCATGGGAGATGAAGAATTTCAAGGCATAATTACAGACTCCCTTTTCCTAAGCTTTTTGAATGATGATCTTTCAACTGACTCCATTGTTTCTGTTCAGTATTGTTTTCCATTTTCACCACAATTTCAAGATTAAAACTTAACCCCCTCAGAGGCACAAAAGCCTTTTTTTTTCAGGTCAGACAAAAGTGGCATACAACAGTTCCTTTCAGGGCCTCTGAGATGGGATGTGATGAAGCACCCTACTGGCCCTGGAAGAAGCAAAGAAAACTTCTTGTTGGAATACTTCTGGGGAGTGATGTGAAATATTAAACAGAAGCAATAGAAATCACCTAACCAAATATACCACTCTCTCCTGGGAAACTAAATCCCATATTTAGAAGACCTATCTGGAGCATCAGATTTCTCACTTTCCTACTCCACCTGGATGGCAGCTAGTTTAAAGCCATATTTTTCCTCATTTGAAGTCAGACTTTTCCTCTCACACACAGGCAGAGCAGGCCTTCCCCTTGCAGCCCTTCAGGATGAGGGTATAAGAGAATGAATGTGGCAGCCAGAATCTGCCAGCTACCAGTAAATCTGCCATAGGGTTGGTAACACAGCATTTCATGTGGGTCTTAGTGGAGTAAACAGGAATCCAGGGAGTGCAGGCAGAGGCCTCTCTCTGTTGTCCCAGTTATGTCAGTGGAACTGGGCTGTTGGCTCCAGTTCACCATGCTTTGTGTGTGATCTTCCAAATGCTGCTTGGCAGTTGACATGGAAAGGGAATCTTGTACAGTGCGTGTCAAGATATGGAATAATTGCACTATTGCTTTCTGGGGACTAAGGAAGTAGCACCAAACTCAGAAACACCACTCTGCTAGTGTTTCCTCTGCTGTGCCTGGTTGACAGCAGCAGTCCCCTTGCCTTCTGGCAGAAGAGTTAGTCCTGGCACATCCTTACTGTTTTCCAGAACAACATCCTTTTCTGCTGGGGCTTTTATCTAGAGGTCACTGTGGGGCTTGTGGTTCAGAGCAGGGTCCAGGGAAATGAGGAGAAGGCTCTATGGCCATGTCAAACTCAGCGCTTTCTTAAGACAAAAATATGCTGTAAGGGAGCAGGGATAGGAAGAGAAGAACAGTTTTGTACAATCCATCTTTGTTTCCATCCCATATTTAATTCTGTTATAAATATGTAACATTTATGGGTAAAGTGATTTGTTGTCTCTCTTTGGTTGAACCCAAATGCTATGTTTGGTATTTTTAAAGGAGTTCTTTAAAAAAAGATGAGGAAACAAACAACAATTAACAAGAACTGGCTGACTTTTTCACTGTCTTTTAAAAAGTGTCTATATAATATGCTAGAAGCCACGTAGTTACCTTGCTGCTGCCCTGTAGAAGATTTTGCTGTAGCATCTGTGTAGGAGCATCCGTGGACGGCAGGGAGAGGGAACTCTGCCAACTTGAGACATTCTAGAACATGTGGTTTTATTGCAAGGGTCGTGGGTAAAAAGGGCCTTACCTTCAGCCACCAGCCTCGGCTGAAGGGAAGTCCCAAAGAGTGGTGGACAGAGAGAACAAGAGGGTAAGAGATAAGAGGGGAGAAAGCAAGAGAGCCAGAGAGAGGTGGCAGGGGTTGAAGCGCAGGGGCAAGAGAGCTAAGAGAGAGAGCATCAGAGAGGAGAGTCAGAGAGCGAGGTCTTTGTTACAATACATTAGATCTCCTTTTGTGTTGAATATTCTAATTTACACTAACCAACCAGTACATGACACAAAACCCTATAGAATTTACATATAGCCTATAAGAACTACTACATTACCATACTGTGTTATATTTTAAACTCTAAAAACTACTCTTTAGACTATTCTCTTTTGCTACATTGACCTTTGGATTCCTTAGCCAGCAGAAGGGTATTGTTCAATCAAGAGGGATTCTCCTTCAGCTGGCTAGACTATTGTTTTCAGGTTACATAGTAACTAAGGCTCAGTATCCTACAACTCAAAGCAAGCTTTCATTTCTATTTCGATTATAGGTTTCATATTTTCAGAATCTTTTGCTAAGCAATCATATTTGTAAGGTTTCCCTGATTCATCTTCCCCAACACATCTGCCCAGTTACAAAGTTCTAGTGGAGGCTCTTGAACAGAGTTCAGCTTAATTTCTGATAGACATTCATCTATTTGCAGAGTTAGCACTGACAGAAGTTAGTCTACAAGAAAGATTATTAAAGGGGCAGAATTCTCTTGGTTAAAGGGTAATATATTTGTCATAAACCATACCAGCTCCTTGTCTCTGGTATGTACTTGGCTCATTTAAATTAGCTATGATGGTGTTACTTCTGAAACAATTAATTATATATTTTTATGGAAAGTACTTTTTAGCCTTAAAATCAACTATATGACTGCAATGAACAGTTGCTAACAAAAAAAGTCACCTTGAAGAGACAGTTTTCATGATATCAAGAGATTATAGATTTCTGCTAAGCTCTGCAGCTTGGACATGCAATAAACAGATGTTTGTGGCTGTGTGATTCAGGCAGGTGCTGGCAGATGAGTGAGATGATTTCAGTGAGTGCAGGAGTTGTGTGCTGAGCAGTTGTTGTGTGTACTTGCATGCAATCACTATCCTGCTAAATTTAACTGAAATGTAGATCTTTAATCCAAAGTATGCTGAAGCCTCTGGGAACTTCTCCAGCTATTTAATGAGTTTTGGCATAGCTCATACAGTAATAAGCTGTTTTCAAAGAGTGAGTGGTTTGCAGGATTAGGTTCTTGGATATTGTGGGCCAAAATGAGCTCCAGTTCCAGTGGGTACAGTGGTAAAATCAAGCTTATAGAGCAGCACTATCTCTAGCAGTAATTTGTATTGTGACAATTCATATTTCTTAAACATTGTTAGTGATACTTAGGACAGGCTTTGACTAGTATAAGATTTTTTTTCTTAATTGTGAATTTCCTTCTCAAGTTACATCAAATTTAATTTAATTAGGGAGAAAATTAATGTCTACTCTAAAAATGTAAAGGTTGAAGGAAAAGAGACTTCATTTTGGGGAGTTAGTAGCAGAAATTATGTAGGATTAGACTTGGCAGCTACTTTAATAAACCATGTCTGTGTGTGCAAGTGTGCATATATATATGAGTGTATATATAGATGTGAGACATGCACACACATGTGTATATATTAGAGAAGAGTTAATCTGTGGTAGCACATAATGTTGAAATTCAGTGTATACAAATGGCTTGGTAAGTATGCATCTGGGATTCAAAGCAAATGGCATTTTTATGTAGTTGCTAGGGTGTGGTGTGGGTTGAGGAAGCTTCAAAAGAGTAGTGTAAACATTTGCTGGAGACATTTGTATTGAAATAAAACAAAGGTCTTACCTTTGTGTGGGATTTATAAGGTAACGGCTGGTAGGAGAAACTATAAACCCACACTTTCTGTGTATACGAGGAATGATGGGATTGATGTTAGTCATTTGAGAGACGAGTCATTTAACTCCTTGTTGTTACGGTCTGGAGGGAGGAACCTTTTAAAGCAGGCTTTTAAGAGACCCCACCTGAGTTCTGTGTATTGCCAGATTCGGTAGAGAAATTGCTTTAGGTTTCTTATTTTGTACTGTAATGCACTCTTCCCTCCCTTCTGCCCTTGGCAGTTTCTGAGACAATGGGAGGCAGAAATGTAAATAGTAATAAAAGGCTTATATTAGAGGTTTCGTAACTGTAGACCTTTAGTGTATAAGATGAGAGACCACAGCAAGAGACATGTTGGCTGAATTAAATGATAAAAAGGGAAATGCACTTCTGAGCCTTGCTTTCTCCTAAGGCAGCTTACTGTGTTTGTGTCTTGTACATCCCTAATTATGCTGCAGTATTTAACAAACAGCAATTCTCATAGTAGCAGCTACACCGTGGAGGAGTGTTGTCCTCAAAAGACAGAGTGCTTTTTCTAGACATGCTCTGTAACAAACAGGAGAGTTGTCGTTATATTAGGCCACTTGTGAAACTTTCTCAGCCCCAAATGTTTCTCCAAATTAGTATTTAATTGCCAATGGCATGCCTGAGCTGGAGACTAGATGGGTGGAACTCTGCCATTAATTGCTCTAATCTAAGATATGCTGACATTAAAAAAAACCAGACATCACTATAATGACAATTGTACAATGTGTTCCAGATAGCAAAACATTGCTAAAATCCAGTTTGCACAGGAAAAAAAAAGAAGTTGTGTCTGAATTCGGGTACAATTATAGGCACTTTAATTAATATAGTTCTAAGACAAGCGTAGACAGGGCTTGGGAGGGAAACAGTGATTTCTCTTCCTGCTACTGTAATTTCTACTTAACGTGACATTTTCTAACCATGTTAATTCTACTATGCAGAAGACCACAGCAAAGGAGACCTTAAATCTGGGTATCTTGCAAGAAAAGTAGGGCAGCACTCCTTTTTGTGGCTGCCCATGGAGTAGCTTTGCCCCTTGTATGTCAGAGTGGGAGTACATGTGTTATGGATAGGAGCTGGGAAGAGGGGGAAGGTGAGTGTTGCAAAGGGCAAAGCAGGCTGTGCTTGGACAAATGGCTGAAATCAGTACTGCTTTTTTTTTAGGTGATTTCTGGTCAGACCAGGGGAGAGAGAAGGGGATTTTTGTCCCCTTCATTGAGTTCAGATGTTTCTCCAGGTCCTCTTCACCGTAGCAGCGTGCTGCACTGGTACGAATCTTAAATCATGCAAACAGACTAAAAGATCCTAAAATAAATAACAGAACCTATGTCCTCTTCCCTTTCCCTCTATACACCCTCATGTTTTCCAAATCCCTAATCAGTGTTGTGCTTTACAGGAAAGCTAATAGACTACTGCATAGAGACAGAAAATTTCCCCAGTATGAATGATCTGTGTTAATTCAAATCCATCTGTCTATCTGTGAGGTGCTAATGATATGACAAAGTGTGGTACACTTCATGTGCGTGAATGTACAATCATTGCTCCTCAGAGAGATCTTGATGTATTACAGTGTCAGGACAAGATATTGAGTCTTAGAGCATCTCTCTGTTATTCATGCTGAATAATGTTATTGCTGTATGGGGACTCCTGAAACCATGAAGTCTGTCTTCCTCAGCCGCTCCTACTCTGCTCTGTGATTGTGGAGGCAGTGAAGAGATGACACAGTGTATGTAGTTGATTAAGGTGAGGCAAGATCTTTTTTTGCTTCTCAGCTGAGTGTGCAGCAAGCGTGGGAGATGTACAAACTGCTAGGTAGATGCAAAGCCTGCACATCTTCTCACGTTTGAACGTACATTTTGGAAAATCCCTGTGGAGAAGTATGGGCTAAAATGTAGGGAGGCCAGGTTCTGTTTAATGCTAGACTTTGTTCCACTGCTGTGTGCTCACACACACTTTAAACCTGGCACTATCAATGATTCTGAAGGCAAGTGAAAATTCAGGCTGTCATATTTCAAAGGCGTATTCACTGTGTCTACACTTTGGAGCTTGAGGAGATCAACTTGTAATTTGAAACAGAAATAACACTATCAACTTCAAAATCAGAGTTTCACCTAGGGCCTTTCCCTGCCTCTCTCTTCTCTTGCAGTTAAAGTTCAACTATTTCATTTGTAAATGCAGCTCTGTGATACAATCAGAAGCAGAAAGGAGGGACCATTAGCTCAGTCAGGCAAACGAGCTGCTCTGGCTCCATCATAAAGACCTGACTGTAAAGTTAACTTCTGCCAGGAGGGTAAAGTATCCCCCACCAGCCCTGCTGGAGCCCTTCTTTATTCTCAGCTGTCTTTCTTAGGGATGTTGCATTCTGGTCACTCACACTGTTGGTTTATTTTCCCTGTTTGTGGAATGGAGGGGGTGGAGGGGGGAGGTTCTTTATTCTCTTCCTTCAGGAATCCTCACAGACCCCAGGGGCTTGCTGCCTTCTCTTCTGCCCGGTGGGGTGTGCATCAGGTCTGTTTGAGAGACCAGTTTGAGATCTTTCCTGAGTGTCCTTATTCTTCTGGAGCAGGTTTCACATCCTCCTGGTTCAGGAGATATGTACTGCTGGTTTTTCTCAGTCCTTTTCCTTGGTTCACACTTTTGGGGTTTTGTTTTGTTTGGTGTTTTGTTGTTGCTTTTTAAACTGAGGTCAAGTGAAAAGTAGAATCAGGTTAATACACAATTGCGCCAAATTATTATGTAATGCACATATTCCTCACTGGGCTGAAAATCAGATTTTTAATTTAGTTTCATCTCTTGAGTTTTATGCACGCTATCCTGACTGAAAACTATCAGTGGTATTTCAGTTCAGAGTGCTTGCTTTACATCAGAATAGTCCTTGGGAGACTTTGGTGGTGGGAGACCCTTCTCCCACATCCTGTACAGATGAGACGCACCTTGTCCCATGGTGCCAACTGAGTTAAAGAGAGGGAGATGATTAGTAGCTATCAAGTTGTAAGTTTTTGTTGTAGAAGGAGAGCAAGAAATGGATTTCTGAAGCACAGGCAAGCAGGAGACTTGCTAGCTCAGTTGGTTAAAGGATGATGCTAATAATGCCAAGATTGTGGGTTCCATCCCTGGTTGGGCCATTCACCTTAAGAGCTGGACCCGATGATGCTTCTGAGTTCCTTCCAGCTCAGAGGATTCTGCAATTCTCTGAATGCAGTGCTGAGTTATGTGCTGCTGTGTAACAAAGAGAACTTTTGAGAAGAGAGGTAGAGAGTTTTATAAATATTTGAAAAATTCCTTCCCAGTTTGAAAGACAGGGTGAGATGCATCTTTAAAACTGAGGAAAGACAGTGAAGGGCCCTTAAAGTGAAACACAGGAGTATCTATTGATGGGATGAAGAAAGAAGTAGTGTTAATAAGAACATGAAGAAAATTTTTAAAATAAAGAGTAGCGTTAGTCTCACTGAATTTGAATGTCAGATGAACAAGCCATACCTAAGGCAGCTGGAAAGGATGAACCAAAATGATCGGTATTAACAAACAGCGCAAACATACAGAGCAGGTTTGTAGAGTGGAACAAGTAAGGGCTAAAGACCTGACATCCACATGAGGCACATTTTAGGAGGTTTTATCTCAGATTATCTTTAGTCAGTTCCCATGAACTAAGCAACTGTGAGCAGCTGGAGGATCTGAGGAGTGCTCTTAGAACATATCTTTCTGGTCTGGCTCCTCCAAAAAGAATCTAATTCGTGTATTCTGAGCTCTGGTGTGAACCAAAGCATGGTAAGTTGGGACAACCAAATGATTCACTTCAAATGTGAGCTTCTGATCTAAACTGAAGCACTAATATATGGCTTTCAAATTTGTCCTTCTTCCCAGCATGGGAATGTCTTTGCTGGATAGAAGTGGAGGATAAATGTGTGAATTGTCAGAGCGCGAATCACAGCTGAATGAAAAGCTTTTTACTTTATTTTCCCATTTCTTGTCATGTATTTCCAGAAGTTTAATTGTTGTTTGCACCACATTTTAAAAAGTAATCTCTCTGCCACACAGATTTTCATCACAGTGAATTGCTTGAGCACAGACTTCTCCTCACAAAAAGGAGTGAAAGGGCTTCCTTTGATGATTCAGATCGATACTTACAGCTACAACAACCGCAGCAATAAACCCATCCACCGAGCCTACTGCCAGATCAAGGTTTTTTGTGACAAGGTAAGTGGAAAGCACAGTTACCGTGGATGAAGGAGGAATCTTGTCAGGCAGTTTATTGTTGCTGTATTTTAGATCTAATTAAATGCTGTTTCTTTCCTTAAAGAATTGAATTTCATCATAGCATTTGGACCAGCTGTGTCACAAATCTAACTGATTATCATGTAGTTACTTTACTGCTTTGCAGACTTTTTGGCCCTGATTTCTCAGCTTGTGAGCAATAGTTGGATTGTTTAAGGACAGCATGTTATAGGTCATGATTCTGGAATATCAAAAAAGTAACAGGAGGTGCAAATGCAAAGATCTCTATTTGGAAGGTCAGTGCTGATCACAGGCTCACACAAGTGGCAGTCTGCTGATGTCATCCCTTCTAACTCTTACAGCCAGGATAGGTAGCAGGTAAACTTCATGGCAGTTTCTCTGACAGAAAAATGCACTTTTCCATGAGGGTCTGCCAAGCTTCCTTTTATGACACAGTGGAAAACAGCAAATTCCAGTGACACAGCTGATAGGTTTTCCCTCTGCTTTGCATACAAACAGTTATTTTAGAAGCTCTTATGTTGCTAGGATTTTCTTATCAAAAGTAAAATACAAAAATATATTAGCCATTCCCATTTTGTAATTCAGTGACTATTTTTTGTGTGTGTTCACACCCTCTTTAGCAAAATGTTGGTGTTTTTGCAGTAGATATGACTGCTCCTGTGTGGAAACTAGTAAGATGTTTCAGCATCCAGTCATAGATCATGCCTGAATGCATTAGACTGTGTCATGATCAGCTGTATATTACCAGGTGGAAACAGTTGCTCAGAAATATCAGTGATTATTCTTTGAAGAGAGCGTACCCACTTTTCAGTTTTGTTTAGCGTCTGCCAGCCAATGACTTTTTCCATGCTGAGAAAGATCTTTCATAGGGGAGCTGATGCCTGGATTCTAGTCAAGGTTCAGGGATTCAGGAGCCTACATCTATTTAAGTGACTTGGAAATTTATCCAAATTAGTCTTGCCATCCTACAGGTGGGAATAGAAAGACAAAAAGGCCATGCCCCAGGCAAAACGTAACATTAACTTTTTAATGGAAAGGGTAAGAGTTCAACTGTTTCAGGTCTCTGTGTTGCAGCTCCTTCCCCATTTTCATTTTATTCCCTTGTTGCTGTCTTGACAATGAGATCTTGAGGGTTAATCAGTCAGTTGTGTTAGTGGAGGAAAATCTTTGGAAATAATGAATGTAAATGTATGTGCTGAGGTCTTCTTGCAGCCAAAATTCTGTGCTTTTAATTGTAACTTTGAATGTCGAATATTGAAAGATTTGAAGCTACAGCTGGATGTTAAAAGCTCAGTAACTATCAAAGTAACAAGTTGTTTTCATCAACCTGTTTCTGAAGAGCAATTAGAAAAAAAATTAATTATTTAAAAAAAGGAAGGAAATTCAGAGCACAAACTCATCAAGGGTGACCTCTAGGTACAACTGGTGGAGATTTTGAATAATACATGTTCATTGCATCTATTGGCTTAATTGGACCTTCAAATATCCAGACTAGAAAGCAGGAAATGAATGTTGAGTCTATTAAGCAAAACTGTCTCAAAGTAGAAGGAAAGATCACAGGGGTAGTTAAAGTGTTACACACATCAAAAAGGTATTGGAAGTGGGAACTGAAGGGCTCAAGGGTATTGATAATAGGCTATATATCTGTTTAATGTAAATGTATACACACATGTAGAACTTTTGAAGTTAATGCAGGTGTGAAAATGACTTGAGCGAATGAAAATTATCGAGGCCAATTCACATGACAGTTTGTGCAAATTGGCACTTGGTAAGAGACGAATTCTTCCTTCTCCCAAACTCATGCTGCCAGATCTTTACCAACACCCCTTTGTCACAGGGCTTTTGTAAGTAAATAAGTGTTTGGAGAATTTCCACTTGCTGGTGGCACTGAGAGTATTCATCATATTCAGAGGAAGGTGGCTGGTGTGACTGGGTATCCTCATCTTTCCAAGACGTCAAAATAAACCCCTGGCTCTGGTTAAGGTGGTGCTAAATGGTTCAGTTTCTCTTGCTGTGACTCTCCCTCCAGTAACAGGGCCAAAGCTTGCTGCCTCTTTGGGAAAGGCCATGAAGCTGAGACTGTTATTTATTGCCCACCTCCTTGTCATGATCAATTAAAGAGGTACTATAGAAACATTAAGAGAAACACCACCAAACATATAATGATCTCTATAAATTCTGTAGTGTGAACTGCACTGTTATGCCCCATCTAACAGCCTCAAAGAGAAGCTGATGAGAAAAGAAACTGATTTATTATAATCACCTGGACTAGTGAAACTGCACAATAAATTCCTCCTGCCTAAGTATGAAATGTTTTTCATTTTGGAACATGGAAGAAAAATGTTTCTGTGCCTGAGGTGTTATTACAAATGTTTTTTTCTGCAATGGTGGTGCCTCTTTAGGGCCAGTAAGTGTATTTGTATATTCACTTAGATAAATCACAGTTGGAGGTGTCAGTTTTTAAGAACATTCAAATTAAATGTCTTGTAGCTGCAACACAGCATAACTGTTGTGGAAAGAGTTATCTTTGAAGAAATAAAACTGCATTTAGCTAAGTGGTACATATTATATATATATATATTAGTATTTATCCTTGATTTTAATATTAGTTTACATGTAAACTAGAGAGCAACACCAACTCACATCCAGAATGTGCTTTGTGACATAAATGTATGTAGATATATGCTACAAAGGCCGTAAATGTTACTTAACAAATCTAACTTTACCTTACTCCCTATTTGTTCTCTAGTCTTTTGTCCATGTTTATTTTTCAGTAGGCAATCTTCAAAACATTTGTTGCAGTCTACATCTTGTTTTCTCAGTGCTAATTCTCTCCCCTTGCAGTCTTTTTATCATGTGCAGATCACTGATGTTGTATTATAAGAATATATAGGTTTTATTCCCTAAGTAGGTTGTCAGGGAAACTTGCTACCAGGCCTATTTATATATTGCATGATGCTTTAGCTACTGTGTATGAAAGAACTAGGACTTCAGAGCTTGAAGAAACTTGATTTTCTACATGTGATTATCTTTCCTGAAAAGAAGCAGAACTTGACTTGGCAAATACCATAACATCGATCCAAAATAAAATAAATTAATCCAGTTTTCTTTAATCTGAAAAAACACATATTCTTTGAACTATATGCAGTTTTTGCATCCTTGTTTTTGGTGTGGAACATCACAGAGAAAATGGTCATAGAGTATTGACCAACTCTAATTGCCTATTCATTTTCAGCTTTGGAGAGATGAAGGCTAATGTCTGTGTGCCTGCCCAGTGAGATGTGGAATGCTTTAGCCTGGAACTAGAAGCAAGTGTACACATGAGCATCAGAGTGGTGATGGGAGTGGTCCTTGTGAGGGCAAGGGCTTTGTCAGTCTGGAGCTAGAATGCAAGGCTTAAGTTTATATGAATTGAAGAGTTAGGAAGAAAATACTTTGAATCAGCTGAAATTCATAAGCTGCATTTTTTTAATTAGTAGCAGAAGTACTCTTTGCATTTATACAAAGCCTGGATATCAATGAAAAAGTTAAGAACCCATTTCATCATTTCACTGGTCACAGCATAGTTTATAGTCAACTGTAAGAGGGTTATTTCTTCTGTCCTAAAGAGATGTGCCAACTGTGGTTTATTAGGTATGTGTCAGATGGCTCAGCTGTCAAAACCATGCAGCAGAAAGGCTCTAGTATGCAAAAATAATTTTGTGATCTCATCCCTATGATGGTGACATCCATCCTGTAGGCTTGGCTGACCTGTGCCATGTGGGTTGTTCCAAGCTCAGAAGGGCTGGTAGGTAGTTTTGTGGGTATTGCAGTTGTCACATTTGTGAAGTGGCTGTGGCACAAATAAACACTGGTGGATGGAAATAACTGCCCAGCTCAGGGATTGCCTGCACTCCAGAGATCTTGGGGTGTGTTCCCTTGAATGAATGAAGAGAAAGCTGTGAAGCATCACCAAGTTAATGCTTACAAAGAATATTACAGAAAACCAGGAAAACATATACTTTTTATTATGTATAAAAGGCTGAGTCCTCCTCAGTTTCTGCTTTCCTGAGAGGAAACTTGTACTTGCTGCCATGTATGAAATACTCTGGTGGTTCATCCTGTTCCCTGTGAGCAGCAGAGTGGCAGCACTGAGTGTCTGTGGCCACCTGGCAGAGCCCCTTGTGCAGCACAGGTTTTTTCTCAGGATGTGCTTTTTGCCGAACAGTGGCTGTGACATGTAATTTTCCTCCTTTCTTAGAAAGAACAGGTGGCCTTAAAGGTTACAAATATACTTCAGAAACAATTCTGATAAGTGCACAACTGTGAATCCCTTGGCTTCTGCAATTGAGGTTGGTGAGTGATAACTGGACTGGGACCTGGTCTGGAGGCAGTGTTTCTCTTTGGCACATTCATATTTTCCTAAAGAGATATTTCTTCCTCCAGCTCTTTCAGCCTCTTGAAATCTACTGATAGATCACAGCCGGGAGTACATCTTTCCTTGTGCTCTTTTTATACTTGGTTCATTGACTCGTGTGAATTTTGCCATCTTGAGTGGGTATTTTTTGCTTTCCTTACCTCCCTCCCCTCCCTTTCTATTCAGGAAACTTCTAATTTTAATTTGGAAAAAAATTCTGTAATCTTGCACGCCAACTGTCTGGGAGCATATGGATCTTCATTACCCTTCACAATGTGATGGGTATTATTTATAAACTAAATTAGGAGAACTTCAAAGGAGGTGTTGCTGCTTTTTATGTCAATAACAAGTTTTATTTTTTAAACTTGTTGAGAGTGTATTTACATAACAGAAGTTTCCAACTTCCCAGTAGCTCCTGGTGCCTAATAGGGCAGTGCTACATTGCTTTCCTATTTCTGGAGAGCTTCTCCTGGTTTGAAACGCATGTATTTTTCTGTAAGAACCCTTGCAATGTTGGCAAGCTGTCAGCAGAGCCTTTTTGGACTGTCAGTTCTCAAAGGCTGTGCACAGCTGGCTACAGTGGAGCAATGCCACCCCCAGACAAAGTGTGTGGAGGAGAGTTTAGAGAAGACCTCAGCACAGACATGTAAAATAATAGCAATCCTGCAGGTGTTTTATGCCATTACATAAACAAAATATTTGGCCTGAGCACTCTGTCCATTGCAGAGACACTGGGCTTGGAGATGCCCTTTGCACAAGCTGTGCTGGCATTAGTCCTGCTACAGACTGGCACACTGCCTGTCCTGGCTCCTCCAAACCAGTATGTGGATATCCCCTTGCTGTCTGCAGCCCTGGGACCTACTAGATGTGCCAGCTGAGTCTCAGGCACAGGTGATCCATGCAAAGCCTGGTACCTTCCCAACAGATTGGACAGATCTGTCTTCAATGAAATAACCAGTTTCTCTTTTAGCATTTCTGTGTGTCTGTTGCTGTAGTTTCAGGCATTGCAGAGTACAATACTCACAGTGGTTCCTCTTTGGCTAATATCTATGAGTTGTCTTTTTTGCATCAGGGAGCAGAAAGGAAAATCCGAGATGAAGAGAGAAAGCAGAACAGGAAGAAAGGCAAAGGCCAGGCATCCCAAACCTCATGTAATAATGGTGAGTAAAGTGGGCCTTTCTGTCTGGGGCTAAGTCATGCTTAACATGCCTCCTTTCACAACCCTGTGCTTTGTGATTCACCTAGCAGCTGAAGGGAAGTTGAGTGCACTCCCTCTGCAGAAAAAGAGTGATATCACCTTCTTCAAAACAATGGCTGACCTGGATTCCCAGCCAGTTCTCTTCATACCGGATGTTCACTTTGGAAACTTGCAAAGAACTGGACAGGTAGGAAATAATGAGATGAGCAGATGCCCACTTGCCACCTGGCTACTTCTGCTCTGGGGCAGGTTTTAAGGAAAAAAAAAAAATCACTGTTCCTGGGGGCTGCTTGTTTCAGCTCTCATTTTGGTAAATGCAGTTTTGGCACATGACTCATAGAAGATCTTACGAATAAGATGTACCTTTCTGAGTTCTGGGTGCGAAGGAAGAGTTTATACTTCTTTGACAACTGACTAGTTTGTTTTTTTTACAGTTTTGTCATTCTTTTGCTTTTAAATATAAGGTTGATTTGTGACTGAAACACAATCTTGGTTTTTAGCGCACTCTTTGGCTTGGTGAAATGAAGTGCCACCTTGTGGTAGCAGAGATCCCCCTCCTTGTCACAGCTGAAAACAAAGACCAAGCTCTTACACGTGTAGGAAGGTCAAGAGTAGGGTCAGTGAACACCCTACCCATTTTCTGTCCGCATCACCTAGAGATGTGGAAATTCCTTGAAAAACATATTTTCACTCTTCCAAGTAAAACTCCATCATACTATTGTTAATACTCACTATCGGCAGTTATCACTAATAAACATAAGGAAGTCTTTCCTGACTTGACTCTTTTCTAACTTTATCGCCTGCTGGGAAGTTGAAAACCTGAACTGGAGGGTCGGCTCTGACACCTTTTTTACTATGAACATGTTATTTATTAACATGTCAGGGAGTAGAATGAGACCTTTATGTATGTGTTTATAAAGACAAATAGTTGATGAGGAAATTTAATATGAATCTAGCTGAAAAATAGTAAAATGAGGAAGATTAAATGAAACTGAGTGTTGGAATTGTCAGTTATTTTGAAGCAGTGAGAATTGTGGTTGAGCAAAGCACAAAGAGCACAGACATTGTAATTGCAGCTGTCACTGGCTTACTCTCCCAAATTGGAAAGACGCCCACTCACATATCAGTGTTGGGTACCTTCTGTCCTCATGACTTTCAAACCAGAATGTGGATTTGTTTCAAAACAGGAGACGGTGGAAGCATTCCTTAGTATATATAATCCTGTAAATAATTTTCTAAACTAACTGGAAGATATCCCCATTTCCTAGCTCTTAGGCAATGTTCAGCCATGTCTTTTATTGCTGTAACTCATAGTTACAGACCTCTGCTTTGCACACACACACCTCTGAGCTATTTTCATTGCCCAGGTTCAGAAGTGAAGGCTCCCAGTGGGAGCTGAGTGTGCTCTGAGTCTTGCCAGCCCCAAGAGACCTGCCTGGGGTGGCTTGCCGTGCCCAGCAGGAGCGGCTGCCGTGCCCTGTGCCTCCGCCCCACGCTTGCACCGCAGCTCAGCAGCTGCAGGGCTGGTGAACTTGTTGGTGAGACCTGCAATGTGAGCACGTTGTGAGGAGTTTGGTTGACTGTTCTGTAAAGTGTTGGACAACAGACTGTGATTTTATACCTTCCCTGCTACTGTCAGCTGCTTTTGCTGCTGTTGTAAATTCGGTTCCGGTGACTCTGAGCTATGTGGATTTACACAAAACTGGATTTGGGCTTCTGCCCACAGCCTGTGCAAAAAATGTTCAGCTGTACCATTAGTCATTGTATTTCCATTAGGCCTGTAGTTTAATCTTGTTCTTTATAGTTTAATTAGATTTTCAGTCAGTATTAAATACATACAAAAGCTTGCGAGTGTTGTGGCTTAAACTGCATTAGGGGTAATTTAGGTGAGTAGTGATCTGATTTACAGTATTGTAAAATAATTGGGAAAATGATGTAAACCAGGGAAGAGGGTAATGTCTCTCAAATAAACTTTGATATATTTCCACTAGATGATAATCAACAGCAGTTTATCTAAGCCACACTTCTTCCAGATGACAGAACTAGAGGTGTTTGTGTTTTATAGAAGGAACAGGATTTTAAACATATGACAAACTGCTAAACACTTGTTGTCTTTTCTCCCTTTTGAAGTTATTCTGTCAAGCAAGTATCTGAGTTTTGGGAATAATTGATTTTTAATTTCCATCCTTCTAGGTTTACTATAATACAGACGACGAGAGAGAAGGGTAAGATATTTATTGTTTCACAAGCTTTGCAGTTAACAGTTTGAACTCATAGAAAGTCGATACAAAATAAGAAATCAGATAAAACTGACCCCCTTTGTCCCCCTTCCCTCATGTTCTCCCATGTAAACTGTCTGCTTTTGATGTCTGTGTTTTTAATACATTTCCAAGTAAAAGAATCCCAAGGTTCAATACAGGGACAGGACAATTTATTTGACAGTGAAGTGCCATCTATGTAAGCATAAAGGTTCTCAAATAATTTAAAAACCAGGATTTTTTTACTGAAGCACTGAACTTCACTGCATTCCTGAAAGCTGTTTAGAAGTGCACACACATGTATGCAACAAATACAGGAACTGCAGAGAGAATGGGCCACGGGCCATGTGCCAGAAGAGAAAGGCAGAAAGAGAACAGAGAACCAGGGAAGAAGGAATGCTGGAAATGGGAGTACCCTGTCTGACTTTGGAGGGACTGGAAGAATTGATGAAAGTCCCTCTAACAGAGATGCCATGAAATAAGGGTTTAATATGGGTGGCTGAACTTCAGCCCACATTGTGTGCCAGCCCCATACTTTTGTAAGTTCCTTGAATCTCCAAGTGAACACCTTCAAGTCTGAGATTCTGGAGTAACATGACTACACTCCCATAAACCTGAAAACAGTGACCTGTGGTAGGGAGTGGCTGAGCAACTGCAGTTGACATTTTCTTGAAAACATGAGGTCCTTTTTATTTCTTTTTGAACCTCATGTTCTTCATAAGGTTTACAATGGAATATGAGAAACAAATGGGTTTATTGCATCAAGCAATAACCACCCCCTTCCCTCAATATTTAAACAGTTAAGGGCCTTTGGGGTTTTCAAATTAGTGTGTAACATTGGAACATATTTTCCGGTCACCTGTTCCAGCCAGTCAGTCTCGGCAATTTAAGAGGCCTGGAGAGTTCAGATTAGCATCAAAAGCTAAATTCTTGCAGTTTCTGCTTTTGGTGCTACTTGAGTAGCTAGTGGGTGTTTTTGCCAGAGTACAAAGTGAGTCATGACTCTTGCTGTTGTCTCCTCTTCTGCTGTGAGCACAGTTTTACTGTGACATGGTCCCTGTTTTGTATATTCTAGTAGCAGTGTCCTGGTCAAAAGGATGTTCCGGCCTGTGGAGGAAGAGTTTGGTCCCTCCCCTTTGAAACAAATCAAAGAAGAAGGTCTGAAAAGAGGTAACAGTCAATTCTTAGCAATTAAAAATCATTCTGTGAGACTCAAACCCTAAAGCTGGCTTGGACAAAGTCAGTTGTAGGATGCTAATACGAATATGGGTAGATGGGAGAAGAGATTTTGCATCTGCCGGTCTGTAAGGAGGCATTTTAACAAATGCTAGAAATTACTTAAAAGAAAAAAAAAAGAACCATGCTTTCTCAAGAAGGGATCAGGACACAAGTGTATAGAAAAAAGCTAGAAGGTTTCTTGGTTCTTGGCCAAGCTACAAAGTTCGTAGAAGTTCTAGTAGCAAATCTGTGATCTATTTTTAACTTTTGCTCATCTTTTCTGTTCTGTCTGGGATCACAAGCAAATATGCAAGATGGATTGAGTCAAATACAGAGACCTTAACAGGCAAGCTTCTGGTGACTGCAGACTTTGATTGGCTGGAATAAAGTCTCAAAAATTTCCTACCCTATTAGAAATATAAGACATGGAAAGACATCTTCCAGCACATGTAATTGAATTGTTTAAGGGTTTGTTTCCCTTAACTCTTTTTACTGCCCAGATGGGTATTATTGCAGTTGCATTTCATGTGCTCTACCAACTCCTGTTTTCCAGTCTGCTACAAGTTGAATAATATTGAAGCAACAGCTTAGGATGAGCTGTTAAACTTGGCAGTGAAGGTGGTTTTGTCCACAAAGTCTGTTTGTGTACAGTTACTTCCAGTGCAGTGCCATCCATGATAACTTTCTACACTGTCACAATTAAACACTCTGGAGAATATTTGCCATTCCTTCAGTCTCATGAGTTCTGTCATGTAAGTTTATTGACAAACTTAAGTAACTGAAACTTGCAAGTATTTTGAGGTTCACCCTTCAGCTTGTGTGACAACAAAGCAACAAGGTACAGAAGTGAGCTGGGTTTTTCTTAGATGTACCATTTGTAAGACTCCTTTGAGCTGTATAGAAATGACTTTCCACAAGCCTACATTGGCGAAGTTTCTGTGTTGGTTAGGGTGGTGTGCTTGAACCAGGGGAAGCATAGAAGATTATAGGATGGAGACTGATATCTTCTTGAAATAAATGTGGACATATGATTCTTTTAATTACATCTTAAATTAATTATGTGAGGTCAGCACTGTTGCATTCAGTTGACTCAAGACCTTGGCAAAATTCACATTATCAGGGCTCTATCAAGCAGAAGATGACAGCCATGAGGGCTACATAAAGAACTATCATTTCCTACAATTTCACCTGGCTTTCCCAGCTGGAAGCCTAGGAAGTTGCCTGCAAAGAGGTATTGGTTTGCTGTGATTATTCCTGTCCTTTGCTGTGGTTAGTTCTTTTGATATCATCCAGGACTTGCAAGCATTTCAAGGGTAAGATTAGAAAGAAAAAAAAAAAATTCAGCTGGTGGCAAAACTATGTAAAATGATTAAATCCAGGAGCGGCACAGAACCAGAGAAGCTTGAGGATGCTCTCTTCCCATCCCCTTCCTGTTCAGTGTTTCTCTCATCTTGGACTATGCTGGCTGGAGGCCAAGGCTTTTCCAGAGTGGCCTTTGCTCTGGTGAACTTCCTGCCACCCGGAACCTTGCATCTGGGATTGTGCTGATGGCGTGCAGCTCAGCTGAATCTACCCGTTTGATAACGCTGTCTTTCCAGAGAACTCACTGGGTATTAAAATGTTCTGGGGGGTTTTTCCCCACTGTTGCCGTATTAGAAGCTGCTTTTCTCAAGATTTATTTGGTACAGCAGAATCAATAACTCCTAGAGAGTTATTATAGTTATTATATATAGATGAAGCACAGGTGTAATGTTTGAGAGAGAGCAGGTCTGATGTGTGAAAATATACATTAAAATATACATTAAAAGCCATGTAATCCCAAGGTGTCTCATTAGCAGAGCAGTGCAGGTAAGTAGCAGCCAGTGACATATCCAAGCACCACTGAAGAACTGAAGTGAAACTGTGTGGCCTCACCTCTGCCTGCTGGACCTACTTGTAACACTGGTAAAAGTGAAAATATTAAGGGGCAGCCTTCAAGAGAACAGGTCTGAAGGGATTTGCAAACACAGGTCATATTCTCACTCAGGTAGCTGCCTCTTTTTGAATTATTCTTTCATCTCCTTGACCTCTAAGGGAAGTCCAAGTGCCCAGCACAGAAATATGAAGTATGTTAATCTGTACCAAATGTGCATCACAGCTAATTATTTGGCTAGACTTGGCTTTTTCCTGTTTTGAGTTCTCAGTAAATTTTCAAATCACTTTCCCTTTCAGATTTCATAGGGAGTTTCCCATTAATTATAAAGCCAGCAGCTGAGATATAGATCAGGTGTATTTCCAATCCTGAAGTTCTCAGTTTCAAGAAAGTAATCTTTTGTCTAGCTTTTGTCTCTTCGGAAAGTCATGTTAAACTACTCTGAAACATTTTGGATTCCTAACAGTCAGGAGGTTGAGAGCCATCCAAGGGAATTTGTGCCTGGGCAATAATGAAAACTCCAAATGTGAGAAAGGAAACCCAAATTACAGCTATCAGCCCGTCTTTCCTTGACTAAAATGTACCATATCTCCATCCAGAGACTACTTAACAGAGACTGTAGTCATTGTTCATAGGGTGCTAGTCACAGCACTGGTAGTGTCCAGGCTCAGACCTTCCTAATGCCCCAAGTCTTACTGTCTCATTGTGTCCTTAGTTTCATCTTCCCTCATGTATTGTTGTTGTTAACAATTTCAAAAGCAGTATCTAACATTATTCTTCTGCATTCACACATAAATCTTCAGTTCAGTGGCCTGGCTTCCAAAAGTCTCACTGGTGCGACAACATCCCTTGCCTTGAGTAAAGGCTATTTGCCTCTCTGCAATTTGGTGTGTTGGGGTTGTTTTTTAAGTAACTAGAGACAAATTTATCTCCCTCCATCTTTTGCAATTCTTTTTAACATATAAAGAATATTAAGGTCTGCAATGGTTTTCAATGCTGGCAAGAAGGTTAAGGACTAAAGCCAGGGAGTCGATCAGACAAATTTCAATTTATCTTTTAATTTTCAGGCAAAAATAGCTCATTACCTTGTACAAGATCTCCCCCTTGTTCCTCTCCAAATCTTGTAATTTGTATTGTTAGACTGAGCTCATCTAGATGCTATGAATGTGGTGACAGTAGGGTCAGAGGATGAGTTGTGTTACATGGTCACAGTCATTCAGTGGCAGTGCTGCTACTGAGTGCAGTGGAGTCTTTGCAGCCCTTTTCCCTCCCCTGTGGCTGTGCCTCCCACTGTGGCTGTCTCTCTGCTGCTCTGCCAGCATGAAGGCTTGTGGGGCTGCATTGTACACGGAGACAGGGATCTGATCTGTTTGAAGAATAACTCGAAAAAAGGATTGTTTTTTCACTCACATCTGCTGTTTGAGAGAGTTTCTTATCCAGGAAAATTCACTGAGATGAGCCAGAGTAAGAGGGTGTAAGGGCAGGCATGAGACAGGGGCTTCCTAAGGCATCACTATCACCACAAGTCTTTTGTGGAAAAGTGCTCTACTGAATCAAAGCCAGGAGTTTCACACCTGCAAGGGTAAAGGAAAACCTAACAACCCCCCATGTACTTACTTATCCTGCCTCTCTGTGTGTATAATGTTGCCTGGTACACCAAGCACAACACCGGGATTGTGTAATGTACCCAAGTTTAACCTTGGACCAAGTGATTTTTTTTTTCTCCTTTCAGATATATTTGTAATTGTTAAGGCTGGCAGAGCTACAGATGTTTGTAAAGCCAGGAGTTAGAGACAACCCTCTAGTCACAAGGAAAAGGTTTACGAAATGAATATAAGTGTTAGTACGGGTAAAATTAGCCCATTGAGTGAGTGCTTGTTCATGCAATTAAACATGTCAGGCATGGTAAAATTTAACTCCTGGTGTGGATTTCTTTTTCTTTTACATTTTGACAGTTTAAGTTGTAACCCAAAGTTGTCAGCTTCTAAGTCCATTAGAAGGATGTTGTTGCCAGGCCCCAAGGAGCTGCCAAAATATAGGTGAAAAGGATGTGGCTCTGCATGCTGTGGTAGCAGTTTTGTGGCTCATATTTCTGAATTGAAGATGCAAAAAAGTCAATGTTGTCTTGCATGTTTGGTTTGTTGGCCAGGTTAGGGGACTGAACTACATATGATTTTTTTCTAGTCATTTCTAAACTTGGACAAAGAAGCTACAATTCTCTGCAAATGGGCCCGAGTCCATCCTGCTAGAGTTTTGGCCTGAGAATTAACTTCTACAGAATTACTTCTATATGAAAAATACCATCATATTTTTTGGTTCATCTGCACATCATCTATTGAGTTACCTGGTGAAGATATCTCTTGGACCATAAGAATTTGCAGTATCAAAAGATGCCCTTTTCTATCTACAAAAAAAAAAAATTGCCAATGTAATTTGTCACATGGACATGACAGTGGATGTGTATTTGTACCTCATGTGCAGCAGTGCTATTTGAAAAGACAGTTTATTTAGGAAACAAAATAAATTGCAGAACATCTTATTTAACCTGTTACTTATCAGTCATGTGAGATGATGCCTAAAACACTTTTCTAGTGTCTATGCTTACATGGTTTGTACCTGTCTGCTTTGCTTTTGCCATGTTATGGCAAGGTTCCTCCTTTTACCTGTGCAAGTGTGAAGAAAAGGAAAGCTAGAGAGGGCAGGGCACTGTACATGTGGACAACTAACAGCTTGCAGAGCATCTGAGGGAGGAAAAGGAACAGAAATGGCATTAGAGTACCTAAGCAGGTGGGCACACTGGTAAATGCCTCCCTGCCAGCTGTGCTCTTAAATGTCTCCCCTGTAAAAAACTTTGAACTCATTTTCCCCAGTGTTTGTTTTCATACTGGTCAGGCCATTTGCAGTCATCTGCATGGTAATGTCAGAGACAGCTATTTCTTTACCTTTTCTTTGATTTTGCTCTCAAAAGCACAGCTAAAGGCAACTCAGACTTGCCTTTTTTGAATGTCCTTTGCCTTTTAGATGAAGCCTGAAGAGGTACAAGCTAAGACACAGGTTTAAGAAGACCTAGCTTGTATGTTTTGTCCTATAACCAAGGGACAAGGTCCCAGTGCTTTTTAGCTTCTTTCTGTAAATGGAGATTTAGATTCTGGAAGACAGAGATTCTTCACATTAGATTACATTTGCTGATTTTTCAATACTGTCTTTTCAATGTAACTATGATGTGTTGTCTGTGTCTAGATCACTGATGATATTAAAGGTACATCTTTTTAAGTGCAAACCATATTCAGTGCTTCATTTTTATGTGTTATGAATTAATATTTGTTTTTCTATTCAGTATGGGGTATTCCGTCTGTGCAATTGACTGAACCTGCTCCAAGTTTGATTTTTTTTTTTTTGTATTTCAGTGCTTTTGTATGTGAGGAAGGAGACAGATGAGGTGTTTGATGCTTTGATGCTGAAATCACCCACAGTAAAGGGGCTAATGGAAGCTGTAAGTATCCAATGTCCTCACATTGTTTGTCTTTCTTGGCAAGAAAATACTGAGGCTTTCTGTGTATTATTGAGATAAACCATAATATAAAGATGAAATTATTCTCAAGTGCAGTTAAAGCATTTCTTAAAGGTTTTCTGGAGTGCAGCTCTGAAATGTTGGCATTTTCCTAATTCAGTGTTGTCAGCAGGTTACTGGGTTTAAACAGCATCACAGAGATGGAGACTTGGAGACTTGAGCTTTGAGGACTAGCAGTAGTTAACCAGTGTCAGGGAAGGAGGGAGGTGCAAGCTTCATTTTCTGATATGCTTCTTTCTGAACTGATGTTTCAGAGCCTGTTGAATCTTTTTCTGTAATGCTTATCAGTACATTCCCAGCCTGGTTTCCAAGAAGAGGCCCAAGGATGTGCTGTTCCTGTGGGAATTTCATATGGCCTTTGTGCAATTGCTGTTCAGCATGTAAGAGGCAGGTGCTGAGCCAGTGCAGACTTGTCATTCATATGTGTCTCAAATTCCTTCTCTAGCCCTCATTTACAGCATGACCTACCTACCAGTTGTTTCTGTGCTGCTTCTTTGAGTTGAGTTTTTGCTTGTTACTCATTTGCTCTCATCATAAGAGTTGCTATTTCCAGGTTTAATCCTGTTTATATCAGCTGATGGCTCATGAAATTTGGTAAGAGAAGAGTTAAGAAATAATCACGTGTCTCACTGCTTCAGTGGAGGAATGTGAGATTGACATGTGGGATGCTGAGTTGATTTCCAGCCTTGTTTATATGTAGGGGAGAAGACGGAAATGGATGAAAGTGCCCCTCTGAGTCCCCTAGACAACTCAGCCAAATGCTAGAAGTGTGTATATTTATACTCTCTTAAAACTGTCACAGTATCTTGTTGCATGTACTGAACACTTCTAATGCAGTAAAGATTTAGTTATTTGGTCAATATTTGGCCAGTAGCAGAAGGCAGAAAAAGATTTGTGGGCTAGTGAAGTTGCTTAAAGCACCGATTTAGATGAGGGTATCTCTGAGGAGAGTCAGTGGCACGCTAAGGATGTCCTAACTGTGCTTCTGGTGATGCTCTTTGTTAGCTGTGACTGCAGCTCAGCTGTCAGGCAGAGCACATGGATAACAAAAACCAGGCTTTGCTTGAAGAGGCAGCAGTCTGATTCATGGTAAGCTGCAACACAATTTGATCTTGTCTTTGTATGGAAGTTAAAAGTATGTCATTATCCCATAACTGTTCAAGCTAGCATGAATATTTTATTTCCAGTAGTCTGTGCCTCTCCATGCCTGTTCTCCAGCCACCATGTAACAAAAACAAAGCTGGTGCAGAAGCAGGAAAGGTTTCTGCATACCTCAGTCAGCGCAGCTGCTGACTCACTGGCATGTTTTCGGCACCAGAGAAATCTAATCTATTGTAAAATGTCCCAGTACACTGGAAGGAACACACTCAGAAAATTTTAATTCTCTTTGGTAGGATATCGTGGATAAAACAATGCCAGAAAGCTGTCAAAGTGCATATTCTTAAACTTTTTCTCTACAGTCATTGCAGCAAATCATGTAGTTTTGTAATTGTGCATATCCTAAATGCTCCATTCTAGTCTCAGTATTAAGAATTTAGGAACTGAGCCTCTGAGTATTACAGAGCCCCAGATCTGAAAGAGCTCCAGTGATCCTCAGTCATACCCTCCTTCTCTGTTTATGGATTTGACTTTTTTTCTTTTTGTTAGTCACTATTCCTGATCTTTGACTTTTTCCTAAGTTTCTGTTAATATATTTGTTATATATTGTTATATATTGTTATATTTGTTAATGATATTAATATCATATTTCAGATATAGTTATTAATGATATTAATATCATATTTCAGAGGTTTTCTCAGATCCTGTGTTTATTTTATACTCACATATACTCCCTTCCAAATTAACAATTAGATTCCTTCTCAAATATCTTTCTTTTGGCAAATATCAGAGGTCTTGGGTTTCAGAAATGCAGCATGTCTCAGGAAGCGATGCAGATATTTGGTTTTCACTAGTCATCTTGATCAACAGAAAATAGCAAACCTTCACACACATGTGACTGACCAGCTCTACATCCTGCTTTCAGCCTGATCCAAAGTCAGGATAACTGTGGATCTCAGTAGGTACCTCAGTTTTACATTGTGCAAAATTACATATTTATTCAAATTACAGAAGGCAGTACAAATTGGGAAATTATTAAAATAATTAATAATTATTAATAATTATAATTAAAAGCTAACAGCTGAGTTCAATAGAGCTAGCTTAGACCATTAGATACCTGCCTATATATGTGATCTTCCAGCCAGTGTAGGGCAACAGACTAGACCATTTCATAGAAATAATCTGGCAAAGGCGTTTTCCTACATGCCTTGATCCGCCCAGATATTGCCCTTTCTGGCTTCCTGGCTCCAGCAGAGAGCATTTCTGGTGGCTTGTGCAATCAGACAAGCCTGCCATGCCAGGGAGCTGCAGCCCAAAGGAACACCCAGACAGCTATTTCAGTGCCACTTGGAAGGCTGTCACACTGCTTCGGGCATCCTAACAGAAAGGAATCTGTGCTCAGAAGACTGACAAATGGACAGTGGAGATGATAAGGAAAAATATTCCTCCAAATAAAGATACCTTTTTAAAATTTAATGTAGCCTGCTTGTGTTCAGGTGAGAAATCCTGTCATTTTGTATGGAAGTTGGCAGTAAGTGGTGGTCCCTCTGTGCTGGCAGCAAACATGCTGAGAAGAGGGTGTTAAGTGAGATGCCCTAGCAGATGCTTGCTCTCTGCTTTCTCTAATTCTGCAGCAGGACTTAGCACATTTGTACTGGAGACTGTGAGGGGGAGGCTCTCCCATACCCCCACTTTAAGCCTTGCTTCCACAGCTTGCTGTTTGGTATAATTGATTGAATCCCAGGGGCTCCTGAGAAATGTGCTTATTCAGTCAGCTGGAAATCTTTCGCAAAGCTCACTAATCCCTGCATGTTATATAAATCCTACACCTGTCATAGGCAGTGTGGCAGGCAAGGCTTTCTCAGCCCAAACTCTCATAGTTTATGTAGGAAGTGATGTCCCAGAGTCCCAAACTGCTTTGAGCAACATTTGGAATGCATGAGTGTTAGGTATGCCAAATATCCTAGGGAAGATTTATGCTGGAATGTGCAGAATGCTGTATATTAGCTGCTATTAAGCCTCCTTGGCAAGAAATGTTTTGCTCGACTTGTTTATTTGCATGGAGTCAGTGAAAACTGTCTTCAAGTGCTGATCTTTACCATGTCACTAGGCTTCAGAGTTAACAACCCAGAGAGGAAGATCATTTCCTCATGTTCACACAGTTGTGACACTTGCTGCACTTTCGGGTTGCCAGTTTTTCTCCAATGCCTGTTAAAAAGGATTTTTTCAGCTGTCTGATGAAATGGAGCCGTTTTTATTACTGCTTTACATGAAAACTTAAATCTAGGGGTACAACCGAAGCACAGATACAAAGATTCAACACCAGATTGTTTATCTGATGTCATTCTGTTCATGATAAACAAAGCCAGAGGATAATAAAGTGTAAAAGAAACAGTGAAACTAAAGTAGCAAATACCACCCAAGTCCAGTTTGTATTTTGTTCTCTGCCAGGTGGAAAACTTAAGGAGTGGATGGGTCTATTGTACCTCATCAGTTATTCCCCTTTCTGTTAGCCAGTGATATATGCTAATAGTCAGAGGATACTATCTTCAGTGTAAGAGAAGTTTCATTGATTCTTCAGAATCTTGGAGTTATTCTACAGAATGCCTGTCAAGCTGATACCCTTGTGCATTATTAGGGATAGTTTTGAAGTACAAAATTGCTTCTGGACTAAGGTGACAATTATACTATCATAGGTGATATAGACAAGTATAGGCTAATTAATTCTCTCTTTCAGAGAATCTTGGCTCTCTGGATGGGAGCCATGCTTGGTGTTCAACCTGTGGCTCCTTGAATCTGTCCTCGGTGCTGAGTTTATCATTCCATTTTCTCTTTTGTGATAATTGCTTTAATGTACTTCCCTAAAATACCTTTTCTCAACAGAACTCTGAATGCAAACACAAAGAAAGGATTTTACAGTGACTGATGTTTGCCAGTTTTTAAATGGATTTTTAATTATGCATTTCAGTTCTCCAATGTAGAAGATAAGTAGTCAGCTATTTAGCTGCAACTTCATTTCACCTGGGAAGAGCTGGAAACTTACTTTGCTTGGCAGCAGAGCACCACAGAACATTAATCACTGGGGGAAAAAAGTAAATTTTCTGTAACTATTTTGCCTTTTGGGACAAGCCTAACGTGTGAACTGTGAGATCTGTTCCCTCAAGGAAGAATCACAATTTGGAAAGCAAACCTGGCTTAGATGAAGGGCCCAGGGACAGCATCATCATAAGCACACCACAGACTGACTACAGAATAGACATCCAAAAAAGTTACTAGTACACTGCTGCAAAGCACTACCAAAGCATCCCAGTGAAGCACTTGTTGGCATGGGTAATTTGTCAGCTAAATAGTTATTCCTTCTAAAATTATACTGTATTTTCTGCTGTATTGTTTTAGTTGCTTTAGTAAGAAGTTTATTTTACAAGTCCTTTACTTTGATAACACACTTCTCTGTGACATCTCATCTCGTTATCTATACACTCAGATGATGTTTTGTGAGCCAAATAGTGTTTTCATTTTGCTACTGTAGTAACTAGACTGAGTCACCTTCCCACCAACACAGAAGCTTCTTAGTCCTGTGTGTTTGTTGGTAGCCTTCCCACAATAAAAGGTACCTTGAAGATACTTTTTGGACCAAAGTACCACCGTGGAGAGTCCTGTTAGCTTAACAAACCTTGAAATGTCTTTGAGAAATAAGATTGTGTATGTTTTTGTTGTTCCATCAGTCCATCAGCTCCTGTTGCATTGCCATGTGTCTGCCTTCTGCCTAGTGGGAGAAGCCTTTGCTTCCATGAGCCCAAAAAATCAGATTAAGAAACAACAGAAAGACCAGATTGAAATTGCCTGGTACAATCTGAAGCTGGGAAGAGCATTGACTCCTTGAGCAGAGTACTAGGAGATGCTGGGGCAGTTCTGATGACTCACCCTATAAAAACTATAGTATCCAAGTTTCTGGATGGAGATAGTTTTGGGTTTTGATTAAGCTGTTCAGGATTATTGCTTCCCAAGTCATCCTTAAATGAAAGCATGATGTGGTTGTGACAGACTTTCCTGTATAGCTATCCTGCCAAGTTTGTAGAGATTTTGTTTTAATGTCTTATGTAAGTTAAGAGGTGATCATTTTATATTTCTCACTCATCTTTAGTGATACTTCTTTTATTTTTATTATTTCAGATCTCTGAGAAATATGGGCTGCCAGTTGAAAAGATTGCCAAACTTTATAAGAAGAGCAAAAAGGGGTAAGTTAGTTGCCTAACTAAAGATCTTTTAGAAGTACTCAGAGATCCCAATTATACTTGGGGCCTCATGATGCTGGGCAGCACGAACTCTTTCAGGAGACATACCCATGTGCTGAAATCTTCATGTCTGTGGAGACTGTAAGGGATGGCAGAAAAGGAAACATGGATCTCCAGTCTGTGTCTGACAAGTGTTCATAAGCTTTCTGTGAAGAAAGAGCTTGTGGATAAGATATGTGGATAAAGTCTTATTTTGTAGACAGTATATTTAATAACATTGTGGAGGACCAGCATGGGAGATGCTGCCTTTGCTGTGAATGCAGTGTGGAGTTTTCTGGCAGTGTTAGGAAGAAGTAGGCCACTGTCTTATTCTGAAAGACAGGGAGGCAGTCTTTGTTGCAGGGGTTTCAGCTGCATAAATTTAGACATGAACATCACAGCTGGACTTTTAGAATAGCTAGGCTTCTGCTCCTTGCCATAAAACTAAATCTTCAACTTTTTTTTTAAGTTCTATTTAACCACAATATTGTAGCGATATAATTTTAAACCAATCATTTATTTTCAGCTGTAACTCTAGCTTAGGGCATTATTGTGTCTGGGAATTTCTTTAGCTTTTGAGAAGACAGGTGAAACTTCTCATGTTTTGCTTCTTTCTAAGTGGCAGAAGTAACACTTGGAGGTAAAGAGTGTGGAAAACACTTATACACACTTCTAGTAGTCATTGTTGGTAGTCTCACGTCCAAGCTGAGTTCTAAGTCTGTGAGCTGTATGCAAAGCACAAATTATACTGCTTCCCTGTGTTAGCAGCTCACACCACAGAGGTGCAGTAGCTCACATGGTGTGCCTGAGGAGTAGCACAGACATGTGTCTCTGTGGGAGCCAATGCCAGGCATGGGAAGCAGCAGCTAGCTGGGTCTGCCAGGGATCTGAAGTGCAGGTCATCTGTAGGTAGCTTAAGTGTGTTAACATCCCAGCATTGGTGTGTCTCAACTACTCTGGCAAGGAGCAGCCTCTAATCCAAAGACTATAAGGGACTCTGAGGCAGATCTTGATAATAATTCCCACTAGTCACCCTGTATTGGCATGTGCTGGAGTGTTGCAGAGAAGCAAGTACATGTGGTAGAGTGTATAGCTGTCCCTTTCAGTGTCCTGGTACATAAAAACATTGATTTCTGCCTTTGTCACCAGTATCCTGGTAAACATGGATGACAACATTATTGAGCACTACTCCAACGAGGACACATTCATCCTGAACATGGAGAGCATGGTTGAAGGCTTCAAGATCACACTGACAGAGATCTAGCCTCAGGCAGAGCCTTTTTGTAAGGAACCACAGCATTTCATCCTTCTTGGAAAGCAGATTCCCCATGAACCTGACAGACATTGATCAGAGAAACTGTTACAAGACTGCATTGAAAATACTGTCCATTCTGCACATATGCAGCCACTGCATATAGACTTGGGTTTGTCAAGCGCGAGGCCACTCACATTAACCTGGTCCCTTATTTATTGTTCCCCACTCTCTAGTGTACAAGCAGTTATCAGCCCCCAGATTTGTAACCAGATGACCCACTGCAAATGTGAAATGCAGCATTTTAATCCATACTTCAGTGTGGATAAGCTCATTCTAAAACATGTTCAGTAACTATGCTGGTCTAATTTCAGAAATCTGGTATAAATCACTTTACCAGTAGTTGTCTCTGTCATTGCTAAAAATGTGTTGCAATGCTAAAGACGGGCAAAGTGGCTGACAGTTCACTTGCTCAGACTGATCCATATCTTTCTATACTGTATAGTCTTGCCAAATACCTCTGGTAGTTCTCAGCACGTAGCAATGAGGACTTGTAAGTAAGGCATTCAGCTACAAATGTCATTTGTAACTAAATGGTAAAGAAACCATTTTAACCTTGTATATAATGTTTATAATATGCAATAATATATTTTAACTGCTGTATGTGGGCATGTTTACTGCCACCATGTTTTTGTATGTATTTGGTTTAGGGTTTGATGGAATCTTTTCTAGAGGATTAAATTACTGCAATCTGTTAAGGAGTGTGTACTGAAAAGCTGATTACCGAATCTGTACTCATATGCTCCATCCTTGCTCACACAGCTGTATATTGAAATATTAGAGCAGACTCTGCTACTGGGTCTTGGATGCTCTGGCACAATGGGGCCCAGCTTAGGTGCCCAAGTCCCAGCTGTAGATTCCTGAGTCTCCCATCCACCTGTAACAAAATCCAAGAGACACTGCGTGTCTGCTGCCTGGCTTGCCTACAGGTACAGAAGGGATTTCTTCCTGCTCGTCTTCCTTGATGCAGCAGAGGCTCCTAAAGTGGCCTTTCCTCAAACTTCCGATGGGAAAGTTCTTTCTGCAGCAGCCTGAGCATCAAAGCATTCCTCTGTAAGAAACAGGACTTCAAACTCTTCTTTTTAAGTGTATTTGCTCTTGTATTTCCATTGATTGATTCTGTTGTGATTCCTAGGACACTTGGGTGACATATAAGCCTGGACTTGATGTAAATATTTTATCAAAACTGGAACAATTGTGCCAGTGGAGACTGACTATCCCACCACTGAGGTGTGGAGATTGGTCTCTCTCTCAAGGGCTGCATCTGAATCCAAGTTGAACTACATGGTTATTCCATCAAATTCCATGCCTGTCTTACGAATTCTGTGAAGAGATAAAGTTGTGCAGGCTAAAATCATACCAGGAAAGGGGTTTGAGGCCTGAATATCCCTATGACATCCAAGCATCTCTCTCTTTCCATTCCAGCTCCTCTGGCTGTTGTAAAGAGCTCCTCTCTCAGCATATAATTTTCAGACTTTCAGTTGCATTTTATTCTCTGTGCAATCTCTACATGGATCCTGTGTGACAGACAGAATTGTGGGTCCTTTCCTACCTGCAGCCCTCAGAGTTTATTCTTTTTATTGTAAAACCTTTTCTCCTTTAGTCACACAACCTTTATTATTTGGTGGTTAATGGCAGAAACACTGCCTAGTTTAACAGGGCTCATGCAGTGTTTTGAGCTGTGTGGAGCTATTTCCATTCAAGCAAAGTAGCTGGGATAACTGACCAGTCTGATTTGGCCATATCTGAATGAATTGTCCTGTAAGTTCTTGCACACTTTCTTGACTTCATTAGCAGTAGCATTCCTTGAAAACCTTTTCCTTTTATAGAAATGTTAGGTACATGTCAAGGTTTCTGTGGGACCAGAAACTATAAAAGGTTCAGGCTAGTAGCATCAGTGCTAACATACTCAGAATCCACATATGCCTGTAAAGCAAAGTGTGTGTTTTGTCTTTCTCCTGCCCTTTTATTTTGTTGTGCACTCTTTTTCTCTTCTGATGCAGAGTTCTGTTGTAATTTCCTTAACGTTGTATAAAAACACACTCCAGCAAACATGCTCTTGCTACCCTGTTCAAGAGCAAACAATCTGGGAATATAAGAGATTTATGATGATTCAGTTTGTTTCTATTTGGTGCAGACTGAGACAAAAAGTCTGTCCTGAGTTATCTGAGATATTTTTTTCTTAAATACAAAAAGAGGACAGTTTGGACAGGAGGCATTAGGAACTGGGACTGGCACACAGGACTGGTGAGCAATACTGTTAGTTCTTGTATTTTTCTGTTGGTGTTTGGAATCCTCAGAATATCAGCTGGTCAAGATGTCTGGGCAGAAGCTGCAGATGCAGCAAAGGAGTAAATGTATGCAGGAGTTGAGCCCTGGTTGCTGAGCTCCCAACAAACCTGCTGTCCAAGGGAATGCCAGAGGCACCTGAGGCTGGTCTGGGTTGGAATGTGCTGCATTAAGAAAGGCTAGTGAGAATTTAGGGATGACAGAGAAGGACAGGCTGTCCTGGCAGCATCAGCACTCAGGTTAATGGAATGGTTTTGTCTTACATTTGGGTTGAGATGAGCTGAGATGTGTTGTGTTGTGTGCTGCAGCATGCTGTGATGAGGAGCAGTGTAGGATCAGTAGGAAGTGCAATGCTCCAGGAATGCTGGAGCTTAAGGAGATATCTTTCCATTGTAATTTTAGGAGCTTTCAGACAACCACTGTCCAGAAAAGGAAAGTTGCTTCCAAGATTAACTGAAAGCTATTCTGGATGCATCTTAAAGTGTGCAAATTCCTGATAGTAGAAAGCTGACACTCCTGCCTTCTTAAGCTCCTTCTTACAAGTCTCAATGCAGTTATCAGGAATGTGACCAGATTGGTGGTAAGACTATTTTACAACAACAACTAGAGCTAGGTAAAGATGATCACCCTTAACTTTTTCTGCCAGGGTCAGAGGGCTTTGTTTCTCTGCTCCAGATGCAGATGCAGTACAAGCACTAAGGTTGAGTATCCACGCTGCACCCCTTCAGTTGTAGTTACAGCATCAGCTGCTGGAGGAGCACTGAACCTTGAATGCTGGTTGTGATGAGCTCTTGAGGTTCACCTTGTTGGTCCAAATCAGCTCATCAGAGTGGTGGGAAAGGGGAAAGAGTGGTATGAGTAATGCAGACTTCTGAAGCAGTGGCTGCCTTGTGCCCTGCTTGACTCAGATGTCCTGAGGAGTACACACTGCTTACATGTATATTGTTTAAAATATGCATGTTGCTTTTGTTTGATTAAAAAAATATTGATTAATGCTGGATCTTCCAAATATTGTGAGTTAAATGAAAGTAAGATTTGGATACTGTTCAGCAGGGGATAGGAGTATCTGCCTTGCCTCCTTTTGTCTCTTTATGGAACTATGGTAGTTCTTAATTTAAAGGAACAAAATTCTCATTTCCTTTTCTTCTTCAAGACAGCAGTCTTGAATCTTAACTAGTGCAGCCTGAGGAGTGGCTTGCTGCTCAGTGCATTTTCCCTATGAAGAGTTACAGCAGTGCAGTGTCTGTAGATGTTGTGTTTTGAAAGGCTGTCAATAGAGGTGTACAAAAGGAGAACAGTCTTCTAGTTTTGGTTCCTGCTGCAGATTTGGCACTTTGTCCGTCCATTTGATGTTTTATTATGAAATCCCATTCAAATTCTTGAATTCTAGTTCTGTCTCACAGTCAGGTGCTGATATTCCCAAAATAAACTGCATCCTTTTAGTGAAACTTTGTGGATGTATGGTGATAACCCTATCAAGACATTTTGGAGGATTTCTATCACTGAGTGTAAACTACAAAGAAAAGAGTGTTTTTTTCCTGTGTCTTCTCTCACAAAGTTTTTGGTCAATGGAATTCAGAGATCAAATGTCTTCCTTTTTATTTTTCTCTTTCATTCTATGAATTGTTTAAATGTAAATTAATTCAAACAGTTGGTAAAATCTAAACTTTCTAGCTGTCAGAGATGCTGTATATTGATTGAAGTGGAACTGGAAAGGAGTATCTTATTACTTATGAAATGTAAAGCTTATTAAATGTTTATATGCTCTTCCATTTCCTATTAATTGAGACAAGATACAAACAAGAATGTTTGTGCCAAAGATTGTGACAAGCCGTCTTGCTGGCAAACAAGGAAACTTAATGTATAAATAGTGTGCTTTTATATTAAGGATATAGCTCATATAACTTAATAGTGTTGCAACTGGGAGAGGGGTTTGATAAGCTGTAAATACAGTTATTTTATTTTTTGTACATTTTTAAGAAGGAAAAAAAATAAATATTCCTATGTATGAGATAATATTTCTGTTGTTGTGGTGTGTATTACTACATCTCTCCAGGAGAGAGAGTATCAGTATGTACCAGTACCTGAAGTGGGGGTGCAGAGAGGATGGAGTCAGGCTCTTCTAAATGGTGCCCAGTGACAGGACCAGAGGCACATGGACACACTAAAACACAGGAGGTTCCCCCTGAAATCAGGGAATGCTTTTTCCTGTGAGTGTGACTAAGCACTGGAGTAGGTTGCCCAGAGAAGTTGTGGAGTCTCTATCCCTGTAGATATCTAAAAGCTGCTTTGACATGGTCCTGGACAACCAGCTGTCATTTGCCCTACTTGATTGAGCAAGGGGATTGTACCAGATAAACTACAGAAATCCCTTCCAGCCCCAACTATTCTGTGATTCTGTGACTTGTTGGAGTGTCCTGGAAACCTGGCTGGAAGCACTGGCACTAACATCTTTGTGACTCCTGGGCACTTGAGTTGAGGTCCTTACCCACATCTACTCCAAAAGCACTGAAGCATACCTGGCCACACATATTGCAGTAAAACATTTTCATCAAGCATTTTATTCTCCACCAGCTGAGTCTGGTTTTTCAAGTAAGATTCAGGAGGTGAGAACATCTTAGTAGGTGGGAAATTGCTTGGGAAAGCATTTGCCTCAGCAAAGGTTGATTCCCCAAGCAGTAGCAGGGCAGCCCTGTCTTACAGTGGAGTGGAGAAGTTCAGTGCTCTGGATGAGCAGTGCAGGGTGAGCCAGGATCAGCTCCCATGGAGCTCTTTAAGGTAATCACATTTCCTGGGCAATGCCTGTGATAGATGTTTAATTATGTTTTAAAGGAAGTAGTTTCACTGAGTGGCTCTAAAAATGCAAATGCTCTAAAGCTGTGTGGTTGGCAGTGTGGCCATCTGCATGGCCATGGAGGGATGAGAAGTGTGTTGGCTGATGGCAACCACTGCACCCACGACTCAAGGGTTGGACTGTGCCTGGCATGACTGAGCCAGGTTTTAGCAAGGTGATTAAAGGTCAATAAGAAGAACTGACCCCCTTTTCGGAGCAGAGAGCAAAACACTCCACCTCTAGCTCCTGATCAAAACATTAGGGGCCTCACTGGAGCAGCAAAGCTGTGGTTTTTGACACCTTACCCAGTCTGTTGGCTCAATTTGTGCTGCAGAAAACAGTGATAGATTCCAGAGCACGTTACTTCCCAGGTGGGGCCATGAGCCACAGGATCACAGGTTCCATCCTCCATTGTGGGAGTGCAGCGTGGGCCCAAGTGCCTGGGGCAGACACCTTTGCACAGTGAGATTCGAGGGACAGCAAGGGTGGTAAGTGCAGGATTTCAGTATCCCTGTACGAATAAACACCTCCTTACACCCAGTCTTTTCATGCTAAATCCTATGATGGCCCTAAGGGGAGGGTAAGGAGAATGTACATTGCAGGGAGATGGGCACACTGGAAACTTGTGTAATAATGCCTGTTTGTACTGAGCTCAGGAGATACCTGAATACTATAACTGATGTTTCATTCAGGCTCCAGCCCGTCTCAAGCTCACATTAATGTGCAGTTCCACAAATAGGCTTTTTTTTTAAATCTCTAAAGGAAGTAGGCACTGGTTTCTGTTACCTTCCAGTAGGCTTTAAACTACTTTTTGCACTCAGCTAATCCCAGCTCCAAATTTAACCTAGGTAAAAATTTGAGGAGCTTAAGGAACACGCACAGAAGCATCAGCCAGCCCCCTCCAGAGCCTGTCTGAGGTTGGCAGGAGTCCCTGCTGTGACAAGCTCTGCTGCTGTCTCATCAGCCACATCTCAGAGCAACTAACCACAGCTACCACCCTGCCAGCCCATGCTCCCTTGCCACATCCTGCTCCCTTGATGGTGTGATAGTCATTAGGGGATAAAAAAGTCCCCTAAGCCTGGAGAGGGATTTATCATAGCAGGGAAAGTTGCTGTCAGTCAGCTAAGCTGCTCTTTCCAGCTTCAGAGGACCAGGGCTCTCAGCCTTGTGCTGTCCTTCTTTTGCTTTAATAACCCACTCCACGATATCCTACTCCTTGCCCAGCTGCTGGCTTTAGCTGCTGGAGAAAAAACTCCAGCAACCTGCAATATGCTGGCCCAGCTCCTGTGCACAGCTTAAGCCCTGGCTGAGCTCTCCAAATTGGCTTTCGTGGCTGCTGACTGTGCCCACAGCGGTGAGCAGGGCAGGAGCTGTGAAGGCAGCAGGCAAAGGCTTCTCTGGGGTTTCTCCCCAGACCATGGGGCTACCTGAGGCTTTGAGGCTCCACCGTGAAGGAAGTAAAGCACATGGCACACCATTGCTAGCTGCAGCAGAATGTTTATTAGTAGGAAAGAACATTTAGGGGATTTCAGTAGGTGAATTTTTTTGAACTGTTGGTATCCACCACACATTGGTTTTTATCATGATTGTTCAAGGTCACATATTTATATAAGAAAGCAATAATTCATATTTAGGTGCAATCAGTAATTCCAGTATGAAAAAGCACCGTGTCACAAAACAATTTACAATACAAAAGTCTTCAAAATCTAACATTTAAAAACAATATATTTGTTCAACAGTAATAACAATACAGTAAAAAAAATTTATTTCCCTTTAAACAATACTGCTTATATATTTTGGCACTCAGAAAGAAACTGTCACAAATGTGCCTTTTTAGCCACACAATGCTGTTTCGTGAGTGTCTATATAACAAAGAAAAACATGCTGTTGAAGTCAGTCATTTAGCCAGGTGCAGTTTGAACTGCTTTCTCCATTAAAAAGAAAAAAACCCCAAACCTGAAAGAAAAATAACTCCTAAGTTGCAGCATGTCTTGTCTTTTGGCCCATGACACAATCTGGAGAAGCATCTCAGACTCAGTCTATCTAGTAAGTCAACCCTGCCTGAAAGGCTGGATCTGAGCCCCACTTCACTCTCCAAACTTGAAAAGAAATATTGACCTAAGCCATTCAAATGGTCTTGTCTTTTAGGGACTGACCCCAAGTTCTTGCTATATTAAACACCCCAATAATATTCTGACCCTAAAATTGCTGCTTAGGCTCTTCTTTTCCTTAATTCCCCTCAATTTTCGTTAATTAATTTTAAAGTCACTTGCACAAATTGTCTTGCAATGTGAGCCCACCGTTTTTGTGCTGGCACAGCCAGCAGTTCCAAGGAAAACCAAGTTCCAAGGAGCATGCATTGGGTGAGCTACGGGATGAGGGAGCCTGATGCCAACCGGGTCAGGAGACATTCCTCCCAGGTCTTCTCCTGGGGCCAGGGCTGGCACACAGTGTGGGAGGGGGAAGCTTGAATCTGAGAGAGGGAAAGACAAAACTAGACTTTTCAGGAAGAATTAGTTTCCACTCAAAACTGACCCCTATTAAAAGAAGAACGCAGGTGCTATGTGCCGGGTGAAACACCGGTGCCCGCGTGCAGCTATGACAGCCCCTGAAAAAGGCTGATTCTAGTGAACATGCAGTCCTTGGTGCTATCTCTAAAAGCTGAACAATAACAAAAAAAAAATTAAATAGTTTTTACATCTTACATCAAAGATGCCACTACAAAAACACAATAGTCTCACACATTAATTAGTACAGTCTTAAAAATGCAAACCAACGCTGGTAAGACTCCCATACATTCTGCATATCATATGTACAAAGGAGAACAGCTTCTTGAGAGGAGAGGACAGTCATAGAGAGATAATCTTCTGTTTTCTGAGTACGCTGCATAATACAAATACATTACCAGCATAAGAAAACTTTATTCTAACACTAAGAGCTTAGGAAAGGTCCTAACTGGAAGTTAATAGCCGGGGGAACCGTGCACGTGCTGGGGGGCACAAAACATACACAACCCTCCGCCGAATTCTCTGTCTCCTTCGGTGGCCTGATCATCTACTTTAATTTTGTCAGGTAGGTTTAACATGTTGCTCTGTAAGTGCAGACTCCCAAAGCATGGAACAGCACAGGGCCACATCCCCGAAAGCTGCCCCTGGTGTGCCTGAAAGCTGCTCGCCTCTACATGTCCTTCTCATGTGCCTTGCCTGGCAGAGAACCAGCTGGAGACTCAAGATACCACCAGATGAGCTTACAACAGAACCAGGGGGGAAATCAACACATCACAACAGCTATAGGCAACAACACACAGGACACTTGCAATTCTAGCCAGCCATAAGAAAAATATGCGGACCAAATTAATTTAATTCATAGTTGTCCCTCTCCTTTCTGTATAGTAAAAGTCTTCCTTAGGATATGTAGATTTGCTTACAAAGCATTCATCTAGAGAGGTATCTAATTTTGCCAAGACACAGGTTATACTGATCTCCATGCTGCTGCAGTGAGTCTGCTTGTAGTAGATCATTAAAAGTTCGATTTGTTACGTCTGCTCTATGCTGCAATGAGGCAACAACATGAGGGAACAGAGAAAGCTCTCCCCGTGGAATGGTCATGGCCTTAAATAGGAACTGGACACTTTGATCCATTCAGCTCTTGACCATGTTTTGTCTCAATTTATTAGTTTCTACAGCATCAGAAATATCTGCCCAAATTTAAACAAATCGTTGTGATTTAATCCCAGCCAGCAACTAAGTTCCACAAAGCCACTCATTCACTCCCTTCTAGTGAGATGGAGAAGAGAATTGGAAGGGTAAAAGTGAGAAAACCCATGGGTTGAGATGAAGACAGTTTAATAGGGAACACAAAAGCAAGGCATTCATTCACCAATTCCCATGGGCAGGCAGATAGATGTTCAGCCACCCCCAGAAAACAGGGCTCCACCACAGGTAATGGTGACTTGGGAAGACAAATGACATCACTGTGAACTTGTCACCCTCTTCCTCTTTCTTTCCCCTACCTCTTCATCTGCTGAGCATGACACCATGGTCTGGGGTATCCCTGGGGTCAGTTGGGGTCAGCTGTCCTGGCTGTGTCCCATCCCAGCTCCCTGTGCACTGCAAGCTCCCTTGCTGATGGGGTGGGAAGCAGAAAAGTCCTTGACACCATGTGAGCACTGCTCAGCAATAAAGAAAACATCTCTCTGTTATCAACACTATTTCCAGCACAAATCCAAAACTGACCCTCATTCTAGCTGCTGTGAGGAAAATTAACTTTATCACAGCCAAAGTCAGCACACAAACGTGTATTGCATTCATCACATCACTCACTCAGCAATATTTAAAAATCAAAAGGTATTAAGTACTCCTGTCAGAGGAAGACAATATTGGTCACTTCAGATTCAAGGGCAAAATAATGCTGAGTATACAAATATTAACTACAAGACTGCTTGGATGGAATTGAAGTGAGCAAGTGGAAGAGATAAACATACTGAAATGCAGTCAATTTGTCTCCTTGAAACAAGTGTGCAGACAAAAACAATCCCTAAGGTAATTAAGCTCTTCATTTTTACCAGGCACAGTGTGCCCACCTTGCTAGTAATTGCTCAGTCAGTTTTGCTCTTGGGATTATTGGGAATTTTGCATAAGAGCTGAAGGACCGGCAGGGGTGAATCTAAGAGGATCCAAAATAATGAAATAAATCACAAACATGCCTAAAACATGAATAAGAAAATTAAACTCAAAACACCAAAGAAACATGATTTTGTGGAACATTTGTACAACTAACATTGGGCATGATGTCTTCAGTAACCTTCCTTAGATCCTTATTGGATTGAAACCCTGGATTTGATTTTTCTTTTTCTTCCAGATACTAGTAAAAAACTATTTGGTTGCCCTGGAAATGGGAATAATGACAGGAAATAAAAAGGTGATGGTGGCAAGGAACTGCAAGTTCTCCCCCAAACCACTGGACCAATTAATTTTCCCTCTGAGTGCAGTCAATGTGCAGTACAAATGAAGTTTAAAATCTAAGAGGATTTTTCAGGTGGGTTTACTAATCACCATCATCCTGTCATCCCATTTGGTGGGAAAACATGAGACCAAACCTGAACACTGCTGAAATCCCTGTCCCCAGGGAGGAGGAAACCAGAGGTCACACCGCCAACACTTGCTTTGGACAGAAAGCAGGAAGAGTTTCCGCCTGATATAACTATGCCAAAATTATCTCTTGGTCCACAGCAGCTGGGTGCTCCTGCAGGACTGGGGCACCACATGCTGCACGGGGATGCAGTGGAAGGTGCTGCTCCAGCCTGGGAGAAACCAGCTCTCTGTGTAGTAAACCAAGGCAGCAGAGAGTGAGCACCAGGCAGACTCAGCCTGCAGTGCCTCAACAAACACGTACATGATAATGAAAACCATGCTGTTTCAGAGGTTCAGCATGCCTTTAAAATGTTTAATACTGCCAGAACTTAATGACAGGAAATAAACAGTGTGGTACACACAGGTGGGCCAAGGACAGGAAACCAAATCAGAAGCTGTTCCATTTAAGTGCATCAGGCTTGGCTCCTCCACATGTCAAGGGCTGGTGTTTGTTATTTGTTCACACAGAGGCTCGGGATGGCAATTAGGAGGTGGCTGCAAAGACTTGGAGAGCTGGACACCCTGAGCACATGCCCTGGGAAGGTGAGAATATCTTTGGTATAAGGTCAGGGCAAGAGGGGAAGATCTAAAACATCTCAGGTGCACAGTAAGTGAACACTATGCATAGGGTGGGTGGCTGTTGTGTGCCTCAAGATCTAGGAAGCCCTCAGCCTGCCTAATACAGATGACCATGTCTGCTGCAGGACCCAGAGTCCTCAGCCTCACCACACAGGGCTGAAGCAGCCCAGGAGGTACCATTGACTGGGCTGGAGTAGAGGAGCTGTTCCGTGCTGGCTACTGCTAAGAACATTTCACTGTGCAAATTCAGACCCTGGGCTACAGGGAAGAATGTCTTTACAGTTTTTCATTTCTCTAGTCTTTTCACATTGTTCACTACAACTCAAGCTCTTTTTTTCTTTGATTATTAGTCAGCATTAGTCAGCATTTTACAAGTGATAGCTTAATCCCAGCTACACATTAAAATAACACAACCTGTGGGAAACAATGAGAAGCCCCTTGCATCTGGTCTTTCCAGCTTGTTAAGATATAGACAGTACATCCGAAAAGGTTTATACCTTAGCCTGTGAAAATTCCATCCCAGAAACAACTTCTCAGTATGGATAATTTAGAAACAACAGCAGCAAAGGCCAGGATGGAATAAGGGATGCTGTTTAAATACCCATAGTAGACAGGGATATTTTCTGCACAGGGCAAGGAGATTGACTGAACATCCAACTGATGGTTCTACTGCTCTGAAGGCCAGAGGCACCTAATGGCTTCTGCAGTCCCTCAACAGTGCTCCTGGTTACTAATGTCACTGATTTCCATACCTGTTTACAATCCCTGCTGTTTTTACTATGTGCTTAAAACACAGATGTTCACTCCACTGTCCCTAGCCTGCAAAATGACACCTGGGCTTTGAGAGTCAACAGAGCTTTCCCTTCTTCTTTTCTACCATGACCGGGAATGAACTCCTACAGGCTATGTTTTGTCCTCAGCTGCACTTAGGGAAAACCTTATGCTCATCCTGGGAGCTGTTTGTTCAGTGCCTGCCAGGGTATGATGAACAGCTCTGCTGCTTAATTTTAGAGTGTATTTTGTCAGTGCCTCTGACAGAATATGCAGCAAACAGAGCTGCTCACATAGAAGGTGCCATTTCTAGTCAAGCCCCATCTTGAAACACATCACACGATGTGTCTGATGTATCACTGCTGTTTATCTTATCTGCCTACTGCACAATCAGTGGAAAACTCTGCATGCAGCTCTGAGCACTGCTCAGCTCTCTGGCACTTGCCAAGTTTCTCTGCATTTCTAAGCACAAGTTCTGCCTGTGATAACAAGAAAACCAACTTTCCCCACTTTAAGACTCCTACATGAGATCCCACTTAGTAAGACACAGAGCAAAGAATGCATCCAAATACTTCTGCAAAGGGCAGGTGAAATACTCTTCTCCACCAGTCCTGCACCAGGTACCTGACATCTAACTGCTGAGCACAAGGACTGCCATGCCAGGAAACTGAGGGAGCACCACGAGAAAGACGAAAGGAGGTGCTGGTGTACTGGGTGCTCAGGAAGACTTGTCCAGCCAACAATCAGACTTGTCTGATTGTTCCACTTGGCACTTGTAGGCTAAACTGCAAAAGAAAACTCTTGAAGGATGCCTCCTCCATCCTGACCTGCTATATTGCTATCATGTTGCATCTTACACCAGCGGTGCTAAGAAAGGAGAGAGTTTTAAAAGAAGGTGGCAGCTCAGCTCAGGGCATTTGTTTTGAGGCAGGAGATTCCCTTCTCACTGCCACACGTCCCCAGGGACCTGCCAGTTGTCACCTTGTTCTCTGGTTCACATGTACTGAGACGTATGGCCAAGGCCATCTTCTCATCTTAGTCTGCAGATTAGGGCTCAACATCAAGGTACCACAGCTCACCAAGTTTCCATGAGTCAGCTGAGACAAGGTTCTGCCCACAGCAAATGTGAGGTAATGCGGCTTAGCTTGATTTTCTTTTGCTGCAGATCAGGTTAAGCTGCATTATTGCACTTTTGCCATCAGTGAAGAGAGAAGTCCTGGGGCTCATCCCCCAGGGGCAGTGTTCAAACCACAGGGACTTGGTCATGTGTGACTACTTCCTGTGCTGGTGTGCAATATTTTTGCACAGAGACCTCATCCAGCTACGAAATTTACACACTTCTGGCTTACTCTTTTAAGCACCAGAAAATGTGGAGGTCATGCCTTATAACACAGAACAACAAAGGACAGAATGCCTCTGGAAGAAGATAAAAATCCTACAAGCGCCTAAGAACTGCAAGGGAACAGCATAGCTCTGGGTACCTCAGGAACATTATTGAACTGTGAACTGACAGGGCTTCAAATAATGTCAAAACATAAATATTTCTTCAGTCCTTCTCAAACTCTAAGTGCTCACAGGAACACGTGTGTTGGTTTTAAAAGGGTTGTGCTCCCTTTTCCCTTCCCAAAGCACCCTAAAACAAAGAGAGAGGCTACTGCAAAACTCACAAGTTATAGTCCTCACTTTGCATCTTCTGGCCCAGCATTTGACAAGCTGACTGGGAACATCAGATAAATGGGACTGGCATTTTCCATGAGTTCAGTCTACATGTGAGATGTACTCAGTTCCTTTGGACAACACATAGTGAAGGCTGCCTCTTGCACATGCAAGTAAAACTAGAGAATGCATCTACAAAACTGAGAAGTGATATGAAATAGTATGTGCTGTCTGCCATCCTTCCTGTATGGAGATATTGCTAATGAATCACTCAAGAGTCTGACTTACTGTGCCATTTTATACAGGATACATCACTTTGCCTTCAAAAGCTTTATGAAGGCAGTTATGATTACAAATGCAAGTAACAGCAAAGCAGAAAATTTCAATCTGAGGTGCAGCACACCACTGCTGTCCTGCTGATTTGAGGTCTGCAGATGTTCCTATCACAACTTCAGCTACGAATCATTCTTTGAGTACATGCAGAGGCAGAGAAAGAAAGGGATAGTTAATAATTTAAAATAATACCAATCATCAGTGGCACTCAGGTAAAAGAATAACCTTAGTTCACTCTGTAAATGTTTATACAATAGCCTTATCTGCAGCTACGTCCTCTGCAGCTGTAAGCTAATTCTTTTTATTCCAAATTTTGTGAACTGTGGGAAGCATTACAACTCTGCTGGCCTAGGGTCACAGCACAGGTTGTGCTTTCAAACATGTGTTGCACGGGAGTAACCTGGCAGGTGAGCCTTGACCCGACACCCTAAGACTACTGAGCAAAAACAAACTGAAAGATTAGGTTCTGAGCCAGAAATATCTTGTAAAATGAAAAAGAGATGGTATGCAGTCACTTAAACAAAAGGCAACATTTTAAAAGCTTCCGTCACATACAACTGCTTTCACAGCTTTAAGAAGATGGAACCGTAGAAGGTATCTGAGTTCACCTTCAGTAAATGCCAGCTTCCACAGCTCTGGGCTGCTTTGGATGTGGGTGCCTGCACTGAGCCAGGAGGTTGGAAGTTCAGCAGGGATCCTCCGGAGTCACCTTGTCCTGCCCACATGGGGATGGTGATGGAGCCAGCGGCATTGGTCATTCCCGTCTGGCAGAGGGGGGTGTTGATCAGTGCATGCCCACTGACCTTCCTTCAGCAATCCCCAGCAGTCTGGCCTGGCTTCTTCTGCGGAAAAAGAACCCTAAAGTACATGACTTTCAAAATCCATGAGTTGATGGACATGGGACAGAGGGCCAGAACCTCTGCAGGTAAAGCAGAAAATTACCTTGAAGAAGGTAGGCGCAGACTGTCCTTCAAAGGGTTAGATTTGTGCACATGGTGTCTAATTAAGATTTGGGAGAAGGAGATAGGGAATATTTTCATCAGCCAGAAGAACTGGTGCAAAACTTGCCAGTGTTGCTCGTAACACCTGAAAGTGCTGGGTATTAAAATCTGTCTGTGTCTGTGGTTGGGCCCTCTTTGCTTTCTTATTTTCCCACACTCATCTCAGTTCAGTATTTTGATGAATGTACCGGAAATATATAATCAATTGGATTTTTATGATTGTTTGAGACAAGGATGTGTGCTTGAAGACATTTATTGAGCGTCATTAGCCACTCATAAAAAATTTGGTACAATTGATTTGAATGTTATTTCCAATTTGCTTTTATTTTTTCTTAACATGCTCTGCCGTTCATACCTGGCAAAGCAAATGGTATGGAAAAATTAAGTATAGGATTGCTTCTGTCAGTTATTGTACATGCTAGCTAGTGTTCCACAGAAGATTATTTATGCTCAACTACTTATTCATGACTTCTAATTAGTACTTAGCTAATCATCATCTGCAAAGCAGACTTCTTTTACTTGGTTTATTTTAAATTAAGGCTACTGGGGATTAGCATCTACAAGGTCACTTGACAAAATGCCAACTTTGCCTGTCAGACAAAGGTTACTCTAACGAGCTCATGAATTCCCAACACCGTGCACTGCCTGCATGGGTAGCTCTCCAACAGGATCACAAAGCAGACTTCAGCTAATGACTGATTAATGCCAATTTAGTCAGCATAATGCCTCCTGTTGCTAAAGCTTTTCCAGCTTTTCTTTTGCAACAGCGCTTGTGAAGTCCCTAAGAAATCCCACATGTGTGTACTAGCTTTGCATACAGCAACTTTGACCAAAGGATAAAATTTTGCAGCAGCAAATTTCAGAACTCCTGCACCTAGGTGGAAAGATAAACATTCAACATTTCTCTCAAGAGCTGATCTTTTTTTGTTTTAATTTTTATATATATAAATATATCATAAAGCGTACCATTTCCTCATTTCAGTACAGATCTTTTGAACTTTACTAAAATAAATGAAATATAAATGCTACAATTTTATGTTTAAAACAAGTTTTGATGACAGCCTTCCCCTAAGAGCAGGCCCAGAAACTCTGTTAGCTACATGGAGAGAGACAAAAACACCCCCAAAACTTCCTGCTGTGCAAGAGCATTCAGAACAGCAGATGTGCCTTAGCTGGAGCTGCTTGCAGGTGCTCCGTGAGTTCCTCACGTGAATGCCCACTCTCCCTAGTAGCAACTGCTTTATTACTAACCTGAAAATTTCACATTCAACATGTATCTCCCTTAAATTTATTGTCAAGACCCAGCTTTTCATATCTGTGTCTGCTTTTGCTGATCCCAAACGGCAAGAGGTATTGTCAGTTGTGGATTTGGAGATCAGGATTGCAAATTGCTGAATTTTCAGATAAAGTCGTATGACTTCAACCACTGTAAACCTAGTAAAAAAATATCAACCTTCATTTTGTCCCTTCTCCTTCACATCCTGGAAAGTGTTCACAGCATTGAAACAATGAGGCATGGGAGTGGATGATACACCCCACACAAGTTTTGAGCTTTCAAACTTCTTCCCAGTGCTGTCTTTGACCTTAACCTGGTGCCTTCTGGACAGGAGAGGAGGTTCCAGGTGATTCCTACCCCACCCATCGCAACCCCTTTGGTTCAGCCTTACTACACTTTCAGGTCCTGCAGGTGAATACCTAACAACTAAAGCAGCAATCTAAAATCTGTCAGTGTGTCTTGCTGCCAAGGGGTTTGTTGTTGGTTTACTCCTCCTGAACACATACTTTCCAAAACAGATACAAGCAAGCAAACAAACAAACAAACAAACAAAAAAACAAAATGAAATTTTAAAAACAATGATAACACCACAATATCTGTTTAAAACAGTACTGCCCGTGCTCTGGACAAATTGTTAAGAGCAATTCAGCATTCTTATAATTAATCCACAACAAAATAAGCTATAAGATGCCACAAATGAAGGCATAATTGGCCATACAGAGGCAACACTACCATGAATGTTGTTTGGCAAGAAAAAAAAAAAAGCAGATACATAATTCATCCAAAGGACAGGTTCAGAACTGCCCGGCACTGCTGGGATCGCACTGCAGGAGACGGACTATGGACGGGTCACTCTTGGCGCCTCGGATGAACTCTTCCAGAGAGAGCTTTCCTAGAAAAGAAACACATTTACTGAGCACACCTGGTGGGCTGCAGCACACCTGTCAAGCCTCTGGACAAGCATGATGGAAGGAAGCTGGGGAAGCCAGGAAAAGCCCTGGGAAAGAAACCCTGCAAGGTGAGGTCCTGCCTGCCCACACCCTGCTGGGCTGCAGACAGTCCCATGTATGGGGACACCCCAGCCACCCCTGGAGGGTGCCTACCGTCACGGTTGGTGTCCATCTGGCGAAAGATCTTCTCAGTCCTCTTCTCTGGTGTTGACTCATCTTCTGGCATCTTCATTACAGAAGAAACCATCTTATAGATTGCCTGTGTGATTGACAGGAGCAAAGAGCTGGTAAGAAGCGCGTTATTTTGGTGCAAGGGAATGATGATCTTCTTGTGACAGAAATAGGCAGAAAATACCCTTGCAGCAGCAGCAAGACCTGCTCTTTGGATGCTGAAGGGTGTTGGGTGGCACCAGCGCATGCAGCTTCCCTCTTGAGTGGGACACTTGTTTATTAATTACTGTGTTTTTTTAGTCATGGTCAAACACCATCTGGATTTGGTTACATTTTTCTGGTAAGGTTACATTTTTCCTTTTGAAAATAGTCTTTGGACAAATTTATCATTTGTACAACACATTAGGCAATGGCAGCTCCCAGAGCCTAAAGGAACAGCCAAAGCACCAAGGTCTTGTCCTGTGCTGTGATGCATCTCACACAGGCTTCATCCTCACCACACCTGTCTCCTCACTCTGCCTTTGCCAGCACCCTGTCTGTGGGGAGAGCAATGACTCACTTCTTGCATTTGCTGCATCTCACATATAACAAGGACTGGACCACCGAGGAGGCAGCCTTTACACTGGGGGTTGGTGTGTATGCACAGCTCACAATCCCTTTCACAATTCACTCCACAGAGACCAGATGTTCTGCTCCTACAGAACCCCACTATCACCCATAGCTATTCTCTGCACAGACAAATGCATTAGTCACCTTTGGTACTACCTATCCCTGAAAGAGGGATAATTTTAATTTTAAAACGAGGATGAAGATATGTCTCTGCACTGATTATCTGAACCTTTGTGGCAAACGTAAGCATGCAGCACCAGTAAACACCTTAGTGTTAGGCATCTCTGCGGTGCCACACCTGGGACAGCAGCAGCACTCTGAGGGCTGCAGGGAGGTGGCCTTGGGGGTTCCTCCCAGCCATGTGGAGGGGCAGCCCATCCAAGCCCAAGGCAGCATGGACCTGGTCCAACTGGCCCCTTCTGCTGTCCACTGCAACTCAGTTGCTGTCACCTGCTGTCACCTGACTGCTTTAGTTATTTGTTCTTCCTTTCCTCCTGCTTTGGGAGGGGGATCCTTGGTGCAAGCCAAGATTTCTAATGGGGTTACCCCTCTCCCCTCTTTCTCTTCATGAAGGCACTCTGCCTAGCAGCTCAGATCATCTGGCTCAGGATCCCCAAGGACTGGCTCCAGGAATGTAACAGCACAGATGGAGAATGCAGTAAGCAGCACAGACATTTTACACTCGGACTAGGGAGCATCCTCTTCCTTGGCCATCTTGCTGGCTTCTCCTCTGCCAACAGCTCATCCTTCACATCTCCCAGGAGAATCAGTGTTCCAGAGCACTGGGCAGAGCCTCACTAGAGGTAGGGATGCTGTCCACACAACCATGATACTCTAATAGCAGGAGCACAGAAGAAAGGATGAACATGCAAGTATGTAAACACAGGGATGAGGGAGCTGGGGGAAGGAGGCAATAGGGAAGGAAAAAAATTGAGAGGGTGGACAATAAGAATTTAGACCTTGCTCATCCTCATCAGCATGCAAGGCTCGCAAGGGTCAGAGCAGAGATGAGGCTTATAAATCTGCCTGTGTTTAAGCATTTGAAGCTGTCTGGCTTTTGTCTGGAGTAGGAAGAGAGGTGGAGGGGTCACTCCCTCTCTCTGGGTGAGAGGACTGCAAAGCATAGAATCTGCATTGAAAGTGTGGGAGGAATGCCCCAGACTGGGAGTGAGGGCATGTTTACCCTGATCAAAGTAACCATAGTAAGAATATGCAGATTTTTAGGACAAAAAAAGCACTTCAGGATGACTTCATCCTACAGGGTCCTTTTCACAGAGGCGTGTGAAGGGAATAACAGATGAGATATTCTAGGAAAGCCAGATGGGAATAACATAGTAAGCGTTCCTTTCATGCTGAAAATGGTTACTCTGGACAAATTCTTATGTCCTTACTCAGAAGTTCATTGGGAAGTTTTCCCAAAGCAAAAGCCAGCTAAATCTGATTAAGAATCTTGCGACTTGCCTCATATTAATTCAGTGCAGCTACACAAAACTCTTTATTGTATGTTTGAAAGAGCAAGCTCTGAAAAGAATTTGGTTTCATGCGATGATTACATAGAGCTGGGCTGTACTAACCCTGGCCTAGGACCTGGGACTGAAAGGCTGCAGAGGTTCCACTCCACATGGAGTGCAACTCCTCAGCCTTCCAGAACCAGAGCTGAAAACCACCAGTGGCACTCAGCACTGGAAGCTGGCACCTATCAGCAGTCTCCCGAGTCAGGGCAGCTTTAACAGGTGAACTTCTGTCAGGGGTGCTCCTTACAGCTCCCTGGCACTCCTGAATGCCACCAGGAAGTTGTGCCTCCAGAGCCCTGTGTACATCATTAGAGCAGGCACAGGCTCCTGCTTCATCTGCTGCCCTGCTGAACTCTCTCCTTTGATTTTCCAACTCCATGTGGATGAGCAACAATGGGTTATTTTAGGGCAAATCTCAACCCTTTCCTATTCACACAGGTTTTGCTCCCAGTTGCTCGCTGCCACTGCTGCACTCAGGCCAGAAGCTTTGGTGAGGGCTGCATTTTCCTGGTACACTTGGCAAACTGTCAGAAAGCTCATTATGGTGATGGCAGCAGCAACGACAGCACAAATTTTCAGTTGATCCTTTTTACACCCTTGAAATATATTCTGATGGCTAGAAGTCTCATGAAGTGAATGACTGCCCTGAAAAAAATTGTTTTCCTCTCAGTCTTGTGGAGATTTTTGACACTGTTTTTACAGAGCCATATCAGCTTTTGCTTCTTCCCATACCAGCTTCTGTTTGTTTCTTCCTGGCCTGCAAATAAGTTATCACATCTAGTGAAACATGTGTGCTCTGTCTTTATTAAACTGAAAGTGTCATTCTTGTCTCTGCTCAGTACTCTTAAAATGCCTTTTGAGCCCATACAGTGAAAAAATGTATCCTTAGAACAACGTTTCCATCTCTCATTTGAACTGTTATTTTAAGAGAGTAGCCAAATATGTCCTGTTTCAGCAAGGGGAACAAATCTCCTAACTGGTTTGCAGCTATTTTTGAGAGCACTGGGCTATTTAGATTATAGGTAAACATATGGGAGACATGAAAACCCTGAGACGTGAATCTGAGAGGAACTGTGACAAGGTCTGTCAAAAGGGCAGGCTATGAAGCCTCTTCCCACAGTAGTCTGCAGATGTGCTATGTCTGGTAAGCGTAGCAGTATCCTGTGGACCTTCTTTTTTGAGGCTCTGCAACTGTCAGCCCACCACTAAAATCCTTCAGCTTGCAAACTGTGCAGTTGGCTCCATGTGGACCTCTAAGCAGGGTTTTTTGGAGACTGGCCATGGAATGCTCCTGGACAGGCACAGTGAGTGCACTGGGCTGTGCCTGCATGGTTAAAGCATGATGGTGTATGGAGCTTAAAGGAATGCAGGTGCTTTGCCCTCTAGCACAGCCCTTTGTAGGAAAACGGGCCTTAGAAAGCTGTTATGAACCACTCACCTTCATCCCCTTGGCAGCTGGCCAGCCATGAGGGCTCCTGTGGGACATCTAAACCAGCAGCTCTGCTGTTCCAGTGCTGCTGCTGCCACTGTTACCTCAATCTCCTTAATGCAATGCTGAGCAGGAGTGCCACGCCTGCACTGCCTGCAGTGCTGTTAGATTAGGCCAGAGCAATGGAAAGAAAATGCAAGGAAGCAAAACAGTGAAAGTCACTGCAGAGAGAGGGCTTTCAAAGCACGAAGAAAAGCAGACTGAAAAAGAAGGAAAGTGTGCCCTGCCCATATGCTATTTAAAATACAGTAATCCCACAGTAACAGGGACAGTATTTTTCTGTGAAACAAAAACTTTTAGGCTAAAGGTGTTTCTTTTAGTATTCATTTTGATGTATTGTCTCAGGCAAAAATCCCAATGAAAACATAATCCTACTCTATCAATTTACAAATGTATGCTAGATAAGAGACTTGCAATAGGTTCCTTTGATGTAGAGTGATCAGATACAAAAAGCCAGCAAACGACTATCACTTTCATTTATGAAAGATGATTATTTTTTCATATGGAATGACAGGATTCTGTATCAAATATCTTCCTGGGGGCCCTCAACAATCACAAATTTTCTGAGAGTGAAAATCAGAACTCTGACATATCTCTGATATATGTTTCAAAGGAAACAAAGCAAGAAAATATGCTCATCTGCTTCAGTTTCAGATACCAGCTGAACATGTTTCCAGAGACTATACAATAAATCCCATCCCACTGGGAGGAGCTCCTGGTGATCAGTGCAATACAGGGAGACCAATGCATTCAAAACAACCTGAAAGTAGAGAACAGGGTGAGATCCACAAGCACACTGCCTTATGGGAAGCTCCATCACAGAAAGGGCAGCTTTCATGGTTGAAAAACTGCTGATAGTCCACAGTACAGAAATAACTGTTTTCCAGGCTGTTCACTTCCATAGTTGCTTTTTGTGTGGTCCCTCAAAATTGGGTCCTTCAAGATGAGGTGAGATTATAAGTATCATGCAGTTGAGTTTCACATTCAGACTGAAAGGAGGAGAGAGCCAAACCTCTCAAGAAGTGCAGAGGGATGGCTGGAGTGCCAGGCTGAGGGCTGTGCACAGCCAAAGTGCTGCTTGGGGTTGGATATAAACGTTGACAGAATTCCACCCTATGCTGATCCCTAAGCTGCAATTTTGTTTGATGATGGCATCATGGCTGTAAAAGACAATGCTATGACTTGGTACTGACATAAATATGAAGAGGAGGCAGAGCATTTCAGCCTCTAGACTTGCTGGCAAGCAGATCTGGGGTAACTGGAAAAAGCTTCCAGCTTTGCTGGTCCTTTTTTGGCTCGCTACAGAAAATCCAGCCACCAATATTTTCATTTCATTTGACATGAACAAATTTGTGGCCTTGTTCTGCCTGGTTGTTGATCTCCTTGCCTGGGGGGTTTGTGTTGCCTGTTGGCACGGTGCCCTCCCAGGCTCCTCGACAGCAGTGAGGGGTCCTGCAGCCCCTGGGGTGTCTCCTCCTCCAGAGGAGCTGGCAGTCACCTGGCTTCGGCTCCTCGTGTTTCCTATGTGCTACGTTAGTTCTTCAGGGATTCTTTTTGTTTTCTCACGAGGAGAAATACAGCCAGAAAAACAATAATTGACAAGCTGTTTACCCTGCCTGGGGGAGAGGAAGATTTGTAAGGAGCAGATGATCTTCTAATGAAAATACTCCATGGGGTTTGTCACAGCACAAACAGGGAGGTCCTGCTCCTCAACTCAGACACAGGAACACGAAACAGACTAAGTGAAAGACAACAAACTCTAGATTTGTAGCTGAACTTTGGATTTGGTCTTGCTGAAGCAGTGCAAGTGCTGGTATTGGCCACTGTTTGAAGGATGTGAGAAGGACTCTGGTAGAAAGACAGGAGCACCAGCTGTTAAGGCTGACTCCCTACATGCAGCTTGCCATCACAGCCTGTAATTTGTGTGCATTACTTTACCTTGGTTTTCAGCGCAAGTATAAGTCTGAATAATACAGTACATTGTTAGCACTTCAAAATTTCCAGGGAAAGGAAAGGATCTTGATAACAGTTTGTTGTTTGTTTTTTGGTTTTGTTTTTTAACAGTGCTGCATTATACAGATTCAAGCTGTGTAAATACACTGCCATATAAAAATGTTTTAAATCTTTCAGTAGAGTGATGTGCCTCAAGGGCAAAAACATGCTGGAGAAAGGCAGTAGCATGGGACTCTTACTAACACCACAAAGAAACACAACCAAAGAAGCTATGTATGGAATCATCGTCTACTCAGACAAGGTTTATCTATATTGTAAACTTAGTATGAAAACAGCCAATATGATTCTAATAATGCAGACCTTACTGGAATTAGGCAGACAAAGCACCTTTATAAAATGTGAGCTGGTTCTTCATAATATAATTTCAAAGTAGATTTGCTTCTTATTTTGGAGGGAGCCTGCCTTCCTTAAAAGTACACTGCCTGATTGTTCTAATGTAACTACTTGGTTCAAGTGTAATTAACCATAATTAATTGACAGGGTTCACAGAATCACAGGTTACTTTATCAGCAGGTTACTTGCTATGCTCAAACCCAACAGAGCTCCCAGGGAAGAAATATCCATGCAGCCTGTTGCTCTGGAAGAACCTGCAGTGGATATTAAGCTGTAGTTTGAATTGTGACACAATCTTTGCCAAATGAAATAGCATTTATATCCAAGCAGTTACAAAGATTATAAACAAATGCTGCCAGTTTTTCATTCAGTGTCTCAGTGCAACATTGCTTCACAACTTGCTCTGAAGGAGGGAGCCCAGGAGTGTCCAGGAGCAGCACATACCTGCACAATTTCCAGCATCTCTGACTTGCTGATGTAGCCATTCCCATCAAGGTCGTACATACTGAATGCCCACTTCAGCTTTTGCTCCAGTTTTCCTCTCGACGTTACGCTCAAGGCTATGATGAATTCTCTGAAATCTATTGTTCCGTCTCCATTGGCGTCGAAAGTGCGGAATACATGCTCTGCAAACTTAGAAGCGTCCCCGTAAGGAAAAAAGTTTCCATATATTTTTTTAAACTCCTCCATAGATAAATGTCCACTTGGGCAGTCTCTCAAGAAGCCTTTGTACCACTCCTGGATCTCATGTTCTGTAAAGTCTGTACTTTCTAGCAAATCTTGCATGACTTCAGGGCGTAGTTTGCTGTTTTGCTTTCCCATATTGGAGTTAAAATATTACCTGCAGAGCAAAAACAAACACACATGAATTATTATTTATTACTGATACTGATTAGCTTGGAGGCTGTAGAAGAACAGTATGCTGTATTCTGAGTTTTCTGATGGCAGTTCAACTCTTGGGTATCAACTTAAACCTTGGACAATGTCCAGTAGTACATGTACACTCTGAAAAAATTAATAAACTTAATCTACATGTTAATTACATTGTCTTTTGACAGTCTGGAGAACAGTAGTAACACTGAATTTACTGCCATCCTATTTTGCCCTTGAAATTATAAGGTAAGCTATGGATGTTGCAAGGTACAGCTAACCAGTAGCTGTGTGCTGCAGCACATCCTCCATCCCAGTCACCCAACTGTCCTGAGGACTTGACCTAATGAGATACAATTTCTGTAACTCTGTCGGAAACCAGACTGGCACAAAGGCCTATGTTCCCTCGGTCTTGTTCCAAAATGGGATCAAGGTGCAATTGCAGTTGTTCAGTATGCTGAAACCAGTAGCTCCAAAGCCTTTCTGCATATATCTTTATAACCAGAAAGCCACCCAGAAACTGTCTCTTTTGTTTGGCATAGACCAATTCCCATTTTACTTCAAAATTAAGATAAAATCTGAAGAGATTTTATCAAGGGTGGATTCCCCCACTCAAACTATTACTGTGTTTTTGAATCTCTCTTGTAGCCAAAAAAATGGATCTATTACTAATAGTAATATGGGTGGTCATAGCTCTTTGAAAAAAGCCCTTAAAAAAAAAAAGGAAAAAAAAAGGAGAAAGCAAAGTTCCCAGAAAATGAAATTGAAAATTCATTTCCCTTAAATTAACTATTAAGAAGTATTATTGGATACAATCTCTAATAAATCACCTTAGCTATATTTCATTTGAGGCAAGTTGGTACATATCACATTGTGCAGCACACTTACTAATGACGGATGCCTTTGGGTTTTAAGTTTTGGAGCCTGAGTGTGTTGGCTCCAAAAGGGAACATAAGTTTTACTGGAAGCTTAACATTATGCTGATCTGTGGGAAGCCCTTCTCTATTGACAGAAACCTGCCTGAGAATTTGTCACGCAAATGACAGTCACAACTAAGATATGATGTATGGATAACTGAAGTAGAATTGCAAAATAATTTAAACATGACTCACACTGTTGTCAGAATGGAGTCTCTGGCCCAGAGATGGATTTAATAATGATGACTGGAATGGCTAAAGAGCATTCAATAAAATGTCCTTTCTTAACCAAGATATTACTTTTAAAAGATGAAAAATAACACAGTATCGATACATGACAGAAGCAGCTACTGAGAAATGTACCACCATTTGAAGCTAATCTACTGTCTCTTCTGTTTGGCATTGAGAAGAAGAAATTGAGGTTCCCCTAGGCTGATGCTACTTTTTTTATTTTTTTGTGGGAAGCTCCCTTTCTCCCCAAGGCTGCTAGAGGACTGATTCCTTAATTTCCTGTGTTCTTGCACCAGAATGACCAAAAAGCTGTATTTCTCAAGTGTAAAACCACAGGATCCATCCTAGATCCATCTGTGTCTCCAGGATTCACTGATGGCTGTCTGGTAACACATAGTTGTTGCCTTTTTCCAACCTGGAAATGAAACTCAAGATAATTTTAGTAAGGAGGTAATACAAGAGCGGATATTTATTTGAAGGCCTTCAGAATCAGTTATGGAAAGATGTCCACAAAAGCCTACCCTCTCTAGGGGTGAATACATTTTATAGGTTTTAGGAAATTAGCATAATTGATTAAAAGCACCAATTAGGAGGACAAGTGGTGATGCAATTTTCCTTCAAATCAAGCCCCTTTCTTTGGAGTTCTTCCCTCAGCACTCCTGGCCTTGGTTCCAAGGAAGAACCAAGACAGAATTGGGGTCTTGTACCCCTGGGGCTTGGAGTTCTGGAATTTGGTCTTTTTGCCTAGGGAAAGGTCATGGAAAACTAGTCATTAATCCAATAGGCTACAGAGTTACAAATATGTGTGTGAAGAATACAGAGAACACATAAAAGACAAAGAGCAAAAAACCAAATGGCATCATAGTTTGGTACCTATATGTCCTGTCTAAACACACCGCCTATATGGCTCATGGAGAACAGGCTTCCCTGTTCACAGACAGGAGGATGGGAAGGGTGAAGAATCCTGCCCCACTGTGGCCTATCCATCTCCTGACAATTTCAGGGGCTTGGCTGATTATGTTGACCAATCAGTATCTTTTCCTCTTGTCCTCCAAATGTCTCCAAAATGCTTGAAAAGTGGAAGATGCCACCTCAAAGGTAATTTTTTCTACTGCCTTTTGTCTTTTCATCCTGATCAAGACATGCTATACAGTTTTCAAGCAATCCAAGCTCTTAATGTCCTGAAAATAGCCAAAAAGTCCTTGTTTCACAGGCCTGGTCCAACAGCTGCCGAGGCAGCTGAATGTTGTGTTGCCTTCCTTGGGTGTTGGACGGGGCCCATAACAAACAACCTGGGAATTAGCTGAGGGAATGGATTACAATAGGGCAGCCAGAGGGCTTTGTGTCAGGCAAAACAACATGATCAGGGTCTGCCAGTGGGATGGAAGGGCAACTGGACAAAGGAAGTGGCCAGGCTGAGTTTATAGTGGCAGCAGCTTAACACAAAACCCCCAGTAAAATCCCCAGCATAAACAGCAGCTGCCCACACCCCAGGCAGCAGCTCCTTCCCAGTGCCAGGGGCAGCACACTTTCCAGATCAGAGAGCAGAGAGGGAAGATTGCTGACTAAGGTGCAAGCCAGCTGTGGTAGGAATGAGCTAGAATTAGCCATACAATCCCCTCCTGCTTTTTAATAACTCAAGCATTTGAAAAATGGAAAAATCAGCTTGCAAATTTCTAGTCCAGAGTCTTCTGAAAAATGGAATAGTGAGGGAAGATACAGACAGTGTCCTTAAAGAGGTGGCCAGTAAGACTGTATTTCACTGTAAAAAGTAATGCCTTTATTTCACTCTAAAAAGTAATGCCTTTATAGCTGCACAATGTTGTAGGTGCAACATATTTTCACCAAATAATAAAAACCACAGAAGAGTTGAGTGCACTGCCTTGCAGAGTATCACAACCAGAAAAACCTGTGTTCTCCAGGCAGAAAGAGAGAGCTAACCATATGTGCCTTGCAGTACAAGGCTGAAATCCACAGCTGTTGTGATGCCAGGTGACACAGTCAAAACTAGTAGCATTATTCCTGAGTCCACTTGTGATGAATTGTTGTCATGTTCTTTGCTCTCCAGACTGTCCCTTTTTAATAGGTGATGTTCTAGGAACCGCAGCAATGGGATTTATTGTGCCTATTCTATCTATCAACAACAGATCAAAATGCTTTTGCAGTCCAAGTACAGAAAGACACTTCAAGATCCTTACAGTCACTTCACAGACTGCTGTCTGACTCTTCACAGTAGATTAGACTACGGGCAGAGTGCAGCAAGCTAAGAGGATGTCAGCTAACAATGACAGCAATAAATGCACAGAACAAAATAAAACTGAAACTGATCTTAGGCATCTTTTCATATTTTATCATTCCTGTAGATCTTTCAAATTTCTAATAAATGATTAAAAGTTCAAAATACAGCAAGTAAATAGTGAACAGCGATCACAGTGGCAAAGTAAAATATTGACAATACTGAGAAATCAATGTTGTAGGAGTACAAAAAGACAAATTGAGTGGTTAATGAATATGTTTAATTGCATTTCTGCAATTTCTTCCTCTGATACAATGGTGTTAGATATAATATATATTAATGACTTGCTACATAGGACAACATACCAAAATATTAAGGTCTTAATTCTTAAGGCAATATTTTTTGGTAAAAGAATGTGATGTATTTATGGCTTGAAAGGCTGATACAGTTTCAGCCAACAACTACAAAGTATCAGGAAGTAAAGCGTCACTGCTGCTCAGCTGCTATGGACAGAATTCCTGTTCACTGATTATTGGAGAAAATGTCATAGGCAATGCTCCTTAAAGGAAATCCTTGAAGCTCCTCTATTCAGGTCCACGTGTGGAGTTTTTAAGATGCAGATGACAGAGTTGTTTGATAGACACCTGGCCTGTGGCGATTCAGCACAGGCAGAGAGTGACACTGCACCGATGGCAGTGCTGCAGATTTGTTGTGTGTAGACAGGACAGCGCTGCTGTTCCAGTCTTTCCTCACACACAGGGAACTCTGACTGTGCAGAAGGGCAGTGAACACCTGTGCTACCACGTGTCCCTTTGCCAGCAGCTCACTGCTGCTCACACACAGTTGTTACCTCAATCTGAAACCTCAGAGTAAGGCAAACACTGCCTGCTTAAGCAACAACCTTGCAGGAGCTGCAAAGATGCAGCAACCAGGAGCACCAACCCACTGCAATGAGTGCAGTGCAATGCAAACAAACATGCAACGCAAACATCGAAACATATTTTCTAAAAAAAAAAGTGTTCTCTTTTTTATGTTGAAGTGCTTTTACTCTTCAAACTTGACATGTATCATATAAAGAAAACTCCATGCTTTTTTTTTTTTTTTTTGAGCTCAGTCTGCCAACAAGACCTCTTAATTTTCATTTAGGCTTAAATCTGAGGGGAAGTCCCATGCTGGGAAAAAGTATTATGAGAAGAGGGCATTTGTGCAGGGAAGCCTTGGAAAGCCTTGGAAAATTGGAAAAATGGAATTTCCTAAAATGGAAATTTTAGGCTACTGGGTACTTCATGGCTAACAGGGTGCAAACCACCTCAAAAGTCTAAAGAATCAGTTTGAAAATAAGTTCTGCCTGATCTGTTCCCAGTGGGAACAGCTAGGTGAATCACACTATAGGCTTGGCTACAGACACCAACTCTGTAAAAATGAAAGCAGAAAACTTTTCAGAAAGAAGCAATGAAAGTTCCATTTTGTGATTTTTGTCTTCAGAAACTTCTGTTCCTTGGCTTCTAACACACAGTTTGACCTATTTCCAAGAAATAATCCACTTATGGGTGCAATGCTGTCTTTAATATATTTCTAACACATAATTTGAGAATTTTCCTGAGACTAGCAATCGTGGGATTTCAATCTCTGCCAAGCAGCTGCACAAGCTCCTGATGACTGCTGGAAAGAACTGAAGGCTGAGCAGGACAACAGCATCACTCTGAGCCAGCTCTGCTACCTGACAGTGGTGAGAAAGCAGTGCTCCAGCATGAGTCAGTCCCCCTTGGCAATGCCACTCTGAGGTAGGAGTGTGATTCTCCACTCACCATCACTGCTGTGGTTTTTCCTCCTGTCAGATCATTACCGAAAATTTGGATGTGTGACAAGTGGACTCATATACACCATCTATCTCTCAAGCTGTCTGCACATCTGGAAATGGCAGGGATCTCACTTTCTTTCATGTCCTACCCACCAGCAGTCTTCTCCTGTCACTGCATACGAGCCTGCACAGCACAGCAGATATGGCTCTGGCAAGCTAAGTTCTTCTGCCATCACTTTCTGCCACCCCTACCAGTTCTTTTTCTGCCTGTCACTGTGCAACTCAGCTCTGTCACAAGCTCAGAGGAGGGGTGCTGCTCTGTCCTGGTTGACCAAACTTTGCAGTGCGGCATCCCCTTACCCTGCAATACGTGGAGGGCTATCAAGGGGAGAGTGCAGTGTATCTCAGAGCATGAGACACTGTCTGGAGATGTGTCCCCAGGGCTTCCTGGCCAAAATTTTGTCCTGCTACCAAACTTCACTGCATTAGAACTACTCTCTTCGTTCCTCTCTACCATCTCATTGCTTGGTTAAGCTTCAGGTACCAAATACCAGTTCACCACAACATGTCAGTCTCTGCAAACTCTGTTGTTATCTGTGATCCAGTGCTTTCAAATGCAGCTTTGGTTCCTCTATGTCCATGCCCTTACAGAAAGGGGGAAGTTATGTGCATTTACAAAAATCCAGGCTTGGTGAACACAATCTGGTATAAAAGCCAAGTTTCTTTCATAAGGCCAGTTATTCCTTTGGGCTGTAATAATGCTAACTGCTGTACAAGCTATGTAATGAGACAGCTCAAAGCAACAGCTATTTCAAAGGATACATTCCCTTCCCATCTGTGTAGGCTGCTTCTTTGTGGCTGGAACACCAACGTTGCCATGGCCTCATCCTGAATGCAAACCCAACAGCAAATGTAGGCAATGCACTGTCTCGTGATATTGGAGCTCTCCAGTGAGACTTGGTGAGCAAGTCAGGGATATGTTTGTTGATCTCAGGTGTGGTCCAGCCCAGGAGACTCCGTGATCAATCCCTGAGCTCCTGATTCACAGCCTCAGAGTCACCTCCAGCACTGCTCTCCACTGTCCCACTGAAAATTCCAGTGCCAGTGCAGGATCCCACTGGTGGGACACAGTGCATAGTCACAGCAGCAGCAGCTGTGCTGGGAAGAATAAATTCTCTGGTTTTAGTCTCCTGCCCTGAGGTGTAAGCACTACCTGGTCAAGGTGTTGTGTTTTTTTTTTTATTTCCATACCACAGAAAACACCGCCTCCCCCCGCCCCCAGGCTCTTGGAAGCAGCCACTTTGCTTCCTTCTGGACATTTCTAGTTTGTTTTCACGTTCATTTCAGTAACCAGTGTGGAGATAGATGCTTGCCAAGAAAGGCTTTTGCTTAGTTTTTTTTAACAGCATCTTGGCACTTTTTTTTTTGAAAGAAAACCAAATTTATTAAAAAACACACAGGGACTTCACAAAAAAATAAATACATGCAGAATAAAATTTTGAGCCTTGCCATCCTCCATTTATCTATTTCTATTGGCAAAGGGCAAAAACCGGATGAAATTCATGACCAAGATTCATTAAAAAAGCCCTGACATTCTCTTATTAATATTCAGAAGGAACAGCAGTAAACAGATTTGCAGTGCAGTAAAACAAGTACCCAAATACCTGGCTAACACTATAGCTGACATCAAAGAGGAATGAAGAGTAATGAAGAAATTAAGAGGAAAAAAACCCAAGGAAGAGGTGTGGATGGGATCATCATTCAATAATTATGCTTTATTTATCAACAGCAGGAAGAGGGTTCATGTACCATCCAGTTGCTCAGTTGGTACTTCCAAACATGCTCATCACAATATTCACTCATTTTGTGTTAGGATCTTAGTTCAGTTCCAGGATCCTGACATTTTCACTGCTCTAAGTTCCTGTTTTGTTTAGAGTCACCTTCCTGTTTCTCTAGCCCCTTACTGGGAATCCTTCCCCTACCAAAGGTGCCCCTGATTTCTCCTTTGACAGTATTTGTTCTGTGCTTTCCTGCTACCCCAGGAGAAACTCAAAACAAGAAATAAAAGCAAATGCTTTACAGCTCTGTGTTTTGGTTGAGGCAGGCAGTCCAAGCAGGAGCAGCTGCACAGAGTTCACACGTTTCAAACTTGTAGGTGCTCATGGCTAACATCAAAAGCCCAGGCTCTTCTCCCTTCAGAGATTTGTCCTGGCAGAGAAAAGCTACAGCTGCTCCACTTTGTCTACTCTTTCTCTTTATCATAATTCCTTTCTGCATTTTAGCAATGGGAGCTGGTGTGAAAGTGGAGGAAGGGGATGCAGGAGAAAGGCAGTGCCCCATCAATAAATGCTGGGGTCTTCAGCACCAGTGGGTTAACTAGACAATGCCCTAGTGCTTACCATGTTCCTCTCAGCAGTGCCCACAGTCTCGGCTGGAGCTGTTTGGAGACCAACACACAGTGTTTCAGTCTCAAGCAGTGAAAGGGCTGATGTGCACACTGTGAAAGGGCTGATGTGCACACTGTGAAAGGGCTGATGTGAAGGCATCACTTCAGCATCACTGGGGCTTCCAGAAAAGGTCTCTGTTTCCAAAGCATTTCCTGTAAGGTGGAGTGTGTGGTACAAAAAGAATGACTAGGCACATGAGCATTTCTAATATTGGGAGCTGGGGAAAAGAGCATGTTATGTGCATTTGTACAGCGTGTCACACTGTGCACTGAGTCCTCTCTCATTCATGGCTGGTCACTCTTTCCATCTTCAAGCCCTGCATTTAGGACTCAGAGCTTGTTTCTGAAGCTGCTCCTGACTGAAATTTGGTGTTCATCTATCCACCAAAGAGGAGTGTCTGTAATGGTCCACCTCTACCCATTAGAGTTTGATTGCATGGGGCAATCAGGTCTGTCCTTAACCTCCTGGCAATCAGGTGCTTCTTGCTGCTGCATCAACAGCCTGGCTATCACAGAGGGGAGATGAAGCTCTCTTTACACAAAATCTCTGCTGCTTCAGACAGAGCACACCTGAGCATCCTTAGAAGGGTTGTCTGCTCAGGCAGACCTCAGGCAGTGAAGACACAAGGAAAGGGGTTGCTGGAGATACATATAAAGCAATCCATGTTCCCAGATCCTACAGTGACCCTCCAAAGTGTAAGAGGGTGTAAATGCAGGCTCCTCTGTGCACATGGTGGGGTATCTAGCACTTCAGCCTTTCTCAGGGTCCTGGGCTTTGTCTGGAGTCCCTTTGGGAAGTGCTGCCACCACTCTATGAGCAGGGCAAAAAATGATGCAGTAAATGTTAGACAGTCATTTGCCAGGGCCAGCAAAGGCTTCACCCATGCAGAATGGCTTGAAAGTAACATTTTCTTCCTTAATAAGAAATGAGAGGAAAAAAAAAAAAGAGAAACCAGACAAAAGAGGAAGCACTCATACAGATTTGTTTACCCCTCCTCTTACAGTCAGAAAAGGTCTAGCTATTTAATTTCATTTCTTCCTAATTCTTTTAGATCTCACAACAATAAAAACCATGCCAATATTCACATGCTTTTTTGGTTCATAATCATTCATTTGTGAAGCTGAGAAACAACATTTTACCACATGCTATGTAAGAAAAAACCACAACATTTTGTTCATTAACCCTGGGTGGAACGATGTGAGGTCTTTAAAATAACTAACTCTTTGCCTTGGCAGACTTCAGATGACTCTTTTGGGACTATTTATATTTTGGGATTACGTTTATATTTTTGGGAATTAGATATATATTTATGTGTTTGATTTCTTAAAACTCTATGGAAATAGTATTTTTGTAGAAGTATTTTTACCTTTGCCTAATTTTGTACGGCAAAGGGCAAGAGAGACTTTTCTAACAGTACATTAGAACATCCACCCTCAGGAGGGCTGCCTTTCCAGATTTTACTGCATTCAGCTGTTTCACTAAGCACAGGACATCTGCAGTATTTATAAACGTGGGTGTTAAGCCGACAGCAGGGGAGCTGGCAAAATCTCTCACCTGTTCCATCTGGAGGTGACTTTATCTATCAACATTCTTTCAGAACACCATATATCAAGACCCAAACGATGGAAATTTTCTGCAGCTACTGTGTCTCCTATTAAGCAACCTGTGAGCCTAAAGTCTCTTTGGTTAACAATACCTTCCTGGGCCACATTTCCTAAAAGGCTCAAGGTCACATTTTTCCAAGTGCCCAGCACCCACAATTAAACTCGGGCTTCTCAAACAAAACATGCTTTCCCTTTGGGCACCTGTGCAATAGGTAGTTTCTCAAAAAGCATCTGTATCCCGTAAACTGAGACCTGCCACAAAGTAGTACCACTGATTTTGGTACCTAGTAAGGGCCTGAGTGCTTTAGAAAAGCTACCCTTCCTCCACACCTGCGTCACTGCTGTTTGTCTTTATCCTGATACTCACATGTCCAGCCACGTCAAACCTGGTTTATTCTCATTTCTTCCGCAGGACTCCTCTCCTTTGTGCAGGGCACTCACCAGGAGTAACACAATCTTCTCCAGTGCACCTGAGCACACAGTCGTCAAACTCATCCAGCAGCAACTTCATCGGGTTTCTAATCTGTCCTACATCTTGTTTGGTCCTTTTATGTAATCTTATATGCAATACCTTGGTGGAGGGTAGTGGAAACTAAAGCAGAAAGCTACTGTTGCACAAAGTAAGATGAGAAGCTGATGTGAATTCATGATATTGATTTTTTTTTATCTTTGTAAATAAATAGCATGTGACTCCGAAAGAGTGACATTTGTGCTTAGACTACCCTTAAAAAAATTGTTAACAGATGGTCTCCTATCCCACAGCAGAAACTTGGTGTTGACAGAAAAAAAATTAAATCGTGATACTGGAAAAAAATGAAGCCATTAGCTGGCAAACTAGATATTTTTTAAGATGCCATGATTGGGAAAGGAATGATTGTGAAGGTTTCTACCTGCAGAGTAACTGTGAGGTTTTGTTCCATATTGAAGAGAGTTACTGGAACTTTCTCCAGGAAAGCAGGCAACTGGAGATTGGGAGTGGGAGGTTCTGGCAGTCAGGACCAGAATTTTGCTAAGGAGATGGAAACAAGATTCACTAAGATAATGTCACAGTTTACAAGTTCATAAATATGAAGGTCCATGCCAGGGATGATTTGTCCAGCACTTAGCACTTTTGAGTGTGCCTGAACAAAAGAGAGCTAGTGTAAGAGAAATCTAGATGACTAAAGGAACCTCGTGGGAGCTGTCGAAATTTTTAAAGCAGTCTTCGAAGATGTTCCCAAATGGCATATATTGTGTTAATTTTCTCTTTGTGCATGTCTTGTTTCTCAGAATTTTTACATCCTTGAACTTGCAAGATGATCCTGTACAACTGGACAGGATCTCTTTTGATCCTTCCTTTTTACTGGCCCTGGGCAAACAGCACTGGGTGACTATTTTTTCAGTAGAACCCATTTCCATTAGGTAAGGAAGCTTAACTGAAATCAAAATGTTTTGTCACATTCAAGAAAACAAATTCGGTAAAAATGCCAGAATTTATAATTTCAATTTAATATTTTCCTTTTAACATGGCAAAAAGGTTTCAGTGTTATTTTATATGATTATTCATTTTGTTTTGACATTTATATTTGATTAATTTTAGAATTACACTGGTTTGATATTATTAAGAAAACAATTCAATGCCAAAGAAGTGAAATAACTTGGTGCTTCCAGATGAGTTTTAATATCCATCCCACTGGGAAATTTTGATGTTTTGTTCCAATATGCAGTGAAAATAAACACAAATGTCAAAATTTCCTTTGGAATGGGAATTTCAGACTCTGACCAGCTCTAATCAACAACAAAGCCATCTGCTTTGTATTAATGACTTAGGGCAGTACTTAATGCTGCAAGAGAGGGTGATATTCTACTGTTCAGCATTGCTCATGGAAGTCAATGACATATGGTAGGTTTCTAGCTTCTAGTTATCTAGGGGAGTTTGAGGCTAGCCACTTCTATTTTATTCCTCATGCTCTATTGCCAAGTTCACAGAATTCATAATTCAAATCCAAGATTTTCCTGTGAATATATGAGAAAACATTCTCCCAGTGACATATGGCACAGCCTACAGCTCCTACATTTGAAAGGAACTTGTAATTCCCAAATTCCAGTGCAGTAAGCTACTTCCATTTTACAAAGGTTTAAATTGATAATTTAAATAGAATATTTTCTCCATGATAAATGCCTATTTTTGAACACTAACAGTTAAACAAATCTATTTTATTTCAAAAGTTAACTTCATCCAAATGAGTGATAATATGAATTCTATTTGAAAAGATATGCTGACATGGAGGATTTTAGCACAAATGAAAGAAAGTAATATTTTAATTTTGTTTTCAGACAATATCTTTGCTGTTTTTTTCTAATACCTCCCCTCTGTCTTCACATACAACCTTTGTGCTGCAGGTAAGGTACAGGAAAACCAAATAATTGCCTCCAAGCAATACAGGCAGCTTGCAAAGCTCAGCCATGGACCCCAGTTCAAGTGCTTTGCTGTGCCCCCTGAAAAGTTTCCATGCACAAGGATGTGGTTACCATTGGTGATGATAGTACCTCTTCTTTTTCCTGACAGTCTGATGATTACTCAAGCAACCTCATAGAACCTCCTTCTCCACACTCTACATGGACAGCTGACCTGGGAGGGCTGAATCTGGGGGTGTACAACAGGCATTTAATGTGGAGATTCTGCTCTCTCTGAACACCATTTGTGTATAAACCTGAAAAAACGTAGCTTGGGAAACTTAGCTTGGACATAATCTATAAAGGCACTGGAAGAAGATTTTGATTTGTATTCACTTTGAAAGTCAGAATGACATCCAGTCCTGACAGCCTGCTGTGAAAAACACAGACCCGTGTCCTACCCAACTGCTATTTCATGCATAACACAGTGTGCTGCCTGATTTTAGAAATTACTCAACAGGAATGAATTTGGGAGTTTGAACAACATGGTAAAGGTCGGTAAGCAAACTCCCTTAAGAGGCATAGAAAAACATTTGACAAATTAAGTGCAAAAATAATTTGCCATGCTTCTCTGTCTGTCTCTCACACACCTGTAAACAAATGTTTGTGTAATCTTGATGTTCTTACTATTGCTTGTTATCAATTAAAAAAACCCTTAGCAGGTTATCAATATTAAGTTAGGTAGCAGACACTCACAGACAGTACTGGTTTACAAAGGAACTTTTGAAATGCCATGCATTATATAGTCATTATACAGAGTGTAGTAAAAAATTGTTTACATGAATTCAACAAATTTTTTTACAAGTTTATAGCATTGCACAAATTGCAACAAGAAATAAAGTGTAAAACCCAGGACAAAATCTAGACAGAAAAATATGAATTATGAGATTGAAAACTTTTCTGCCATCATTGATAATTTTCAGTAAATTCAGCTAAGATGAACTCCTTCATAAAAGAAAGGGTTAAGAGCACTTCTTCCTTCACTACTAACATTCTTTGAGGAAGTAAACAAAGTCCATCAGATAACTGTCTTCAAACAAATGAGCTGTTTTTTCTCATGTGAACAACAAACAATTTGTACCACTGTTGTAGAGAAGTAGCAGTACCAGAAAGCTTCTTTCCAAAGTTTAACTTTAGGAAAACCAGATTCTATCCAACATGAAATAAAATGTCACTATTCACCACTTCCTAGTGACTGTAAATAAACAGAAAAGCTGATCCTGTTACATTTTTAGGCCAGCGTACGTCTGCCTCTTTGCTGTTCTCAAGATGTTCTCTGAGATTTCTTGTATGTGCGTTTTGCCTTTCCCCATTTTTAATTTTCTAGGACTTTTATTTATTTAGTATAAAAAACTTTGTCCTTTCTTTCTTGTACTTTGTCTTCTCCTCCTACCTCTTACTTTCCACTACTATTCCTTAGCTCCCTAAAACAAACACAATCTTTCTTACCTTTCCTATTATCTTTGAAAAAGTCTGTCACATAATTTCTCTTAAGTTTTTCTGCATTTGCTATGCATGTCCATTCCTACTATTAGCATTTGCAAATAATGGCATTTTTGATGCCATGCACCATCAAAACAATATCCTAACAATGAAATATATCATCTCTGAAGCAGCAGGGTTTGGAAACCTTGGAAGAAGACCATCTATGGGTTGATCTCTCTGTGTCTCTCTCTAGTTAAATCATCCAAAAGAAATATGTAGCAAGGATGTATTTGATATTGAATTCATAGAAAACTATTACCATTTCATCTACCAGGATTTGCCTAGCTGCTTTTGCCTTAATGGTAGAGTACCAGTATTGTTGTTGTTAAGAGCAGTTTCTGAACTCTGAACAGCATCATCACCAATGTTCAACTACAAATTCAGATTTTGATGATCTGATTCCTTTTCCGGTGAAGCATTACTTTTCAGACATGGAAAAGAGTGAAAATATACGTAAGCATGAGAGATGCTGACTCTAATGAGAATATTTTGCCTATGGCTAATGAAAGATTTACCAGTTACCTGATGGCCAATAGTTCAGATCCTTTTAGTGACATATGCTCTTATGTAATCATAATCTTACCAACTGAGTTCTATCTCTGACATTTGTTCCAGTTTCTTTTCTTGCTCTGTATGCCCCGTATGACCCATTCTTACTACAGTAATAACCTCTTGCATTCTCAGTATCATGCCTTATAAAAACAGAGGTCTCATATTTTAAATGTCTCTCTCCTCCTGCTTGCTACATATAACTTTTAAGATGTCTTTCTATTATCTTCAACTGACAATTTTCTCTTCCACATCATCTTCACCAGTAATTTCTGTCCTAACCCACTACTCAGACATTCCATGCTTCCTCTCACTTCATGCATCAAGTATTTCCTAATTCTCTCCTCTGCTACTGATGTTATGAAAACCAGAGTAGCTCCATGGCCTAGAAACAGGATAAGAGCTGAAGAATCAGCCCACTGTTTGTTAAGTGCCATATAAAATCACCATACAAATCACTTATTCAATAAAAAAAGCACATCCTGTTCCACCAAATAAGTCTCAGATCATGATCTTCTAATGAATTCACTGGAAAGTCACTTAAGTCAGTGAACAACACAGGAATCCTCCTGTGAATTACCAAAGGAATCCTCCAAGAAAGATTAAGAAATTGGTAACTATGCAAATATATAGAGAAAACTTCTGATTTTTCTACTTCTTTTCTCTCTGTTAAAAGAAGGATGTACCCCACAACGCTTGCTGCTTTTTAATAAATGTTTTAGGAAAGGGAGCCATCCATTTAGCAACAGTATCTATTTCATTGAGAGGTGCTTTAAAATCTAACACTCTGTTACATGAAAACAAGGATGTTTTCAAATTAGTCTCCACAGGATGATAAAACAGTGACTTATCAACAGTTTACCACCCAGCACTTGGTAACAGTTATTTGATCTCAATCTGAATGAAAGATAGAGCTATCATCATATCATGAACACAGTTCAAACCCACACATTGTTCATTCATGTGTGATCAGACGGGAACTGGTTTCAGTGATCTCATACTGATTTGTGAAACCTCCTATTAGCATATATTGTCATTACTACTTTTAAAAGGTTGGCAGTAGAGTTGGCTTTGGAGTTGGTTTTCAGCCACTCAAAAAAAAGAAAACAGAAGAAAAATCCCACACAACTTTGAAAGAAAGCCAAAATTTTCTTGGAAGTTTCCTTGATGAAGTAGTATGAGTGGGATAGAGCAATATCCTTGATTTTGGCAGCAAACCTTTCTTCTGGCAACTTCATTAAAAAGCCATTCCACTTGATGAGTTATCAGCAAAGAGATGGTATTTTTTTGTGTGACTAATGGTCCTCCCTCTTCTGACAAAATTAGAAACATCAATAATTCTTAGATTAATTGCTTAGAAAATTTCCAAGAGGCAAACATTTCCTTATTTTTAGACCCTTGTTTTCTTCTGTAGTCAAAGCAGTGGAGGCCGAAGTTCGACTACATGTACCTCACTTAAATGATGGGATCTCTCTACTCAAGAGTTTTATATGTGCACAGAAACAAGTGTGCACCACTGCTGTGTGGGCAGGGGTGTCCCATGCTGAGCCCTCAACTCCCAGTCCCTGAATAAATCCTGATTTATCTCACAGAGACCTGGGAGCAGTCTTCATGCCATGTATCTATAGATCCTTCCAAAGGAATTGAGGACATGGACATGCTAGGACCCCTAGCAGGGACTACTGGCTACCAGGAGGACAAAACATGCCCTATGATGCTGGCTAGCCACAACAAAGTGTTGCATGTGGCCAGCAAGTGGTAACAAACCTGTATGGGCCAAGGGTTGAGGATATGTGCTGACATGATCTGGTGGAGTCCTGGTAGAACAGCTATTGCTACCTCAAGCACAATGTTGAAAGCTGGGGAGCTGCTGTGAAATAATGCACATCTCACCACTTAAGATTCTTCCAGTTCCTTATACAGGAAAAAAAAAACCAAAACAGGTCTTTCTAAACAAGTACTGTGTACCCTTCTCCACTCACTGCTTAGTTATGCACCTGGGAATCCAATAATGGGGCTGTCCTCTGACTAAAGATCTATATTAGTGCTCCCAAGAGGCTGCATGTGCTGCTCCTTGGCAGAGTACCAGGAGGCAAACCTCACCAGCACAAGCTTGGGTGTTCTCACCAACTTCTGCATGTGATACGGACAGAAAAGGTTAAACACTGCAGAACTGGATGAGATGGGTTAAATACCACTGCTAATAATCTGTGTTTGTGAAGGAGCGTCGTAACAAATCTTTTATTTGACCCCCTAATGAAGTAAAAATAAATGGACTCTCTCAAATGCCTTAGCAGGTCAGACAAAGCAGTAAAGCCCTGAGATAAACATAGGAGAGAAACAGGTGGCCTGTAAATTTATCATTGTTAATGCACTATAAGCATGACAGAAAAGGGTAATTAGCACATTTGGAGTAGAGAGCGATGCTGGTGGAGAAGGAGGCTGTCACTATCCTCCATGGAGCAGTATCACCTTCATTTTAAAGGAGGCGGATGCTGTATTAGAAGATCTGTATCATATCTGGTGACAAATACATCTGGAATCCACTGGTTCTGAAGACCGTGGGGGCTTTGGCAAGGCCTGATCTCACCTGACACTTCTTGGTTCTTGGGACAATTGAATTCAGATGATGAACTGGGAAAGGAGGAGGGCTACTTGAAACCAAGCGGGAGACCTCAGGAAAAAAACTTATTTCCAGGTGTGACCTCATTCCAACTCAGGCAGAAATTTTTTAGTGATCTCTTCATATAGATGCCAGCCTGCAACACTCAATAGTATTTGCCAAAGGTACATTCTGCTGTTTCACAGCATATAAACTCATGTATAAAAATATATCATCTCCCTTACAAGTCTCTTATACTGTTAAACCATCCTGATGACAGCACCTGTTTCACACTATATGAGCATGAATGTCCATGCACACATATGATCACTTCTCTAATTCATGACTAATGACAATGACATATAGCATGAAGAAAAGGCACAAGGCAATCCTGAATTGGAACACTCATCTTGCAGACAAGCAGATTTTGCCATCATCTTAACAACTAGGAGGTGTAAGTCAGAGAATCACAGAAGAAGCTGAGTTGGAAGGGACCCGCAATGAACATCAAGTCCAACTCCCAGCCCTACTCAGCCCCATCTCCAGGAGTCACACCTGGTGCCCGAGAGCATTGGCCAAGCACTTCCTGAACTCTGTCAGGCTGATGCTGTGACCACTTCCCCAGGGAGCTGCTCCAGTGCCCAGCATCCTCTGGGTGAAAATCTTTTTCTTACAATCCAACCTAAACCCCCCCAATACACCTTCAGGCCATTCCCTCGGGTCCTGTCACAAGGGACCACAGAACAGGGATCAGTGTCTGTCCCTTCTCTTCCCTTGGTGAGGAAGTTGAGGTCTCTCCTCAGTGTCCTCTTTTCCAGGTTGAACAGAACAAGCAATCTCATCTGCTCCTCATATGGCTTCCCCTTAAGGCCCTTCACCATCTTTGTTGCCACCCTTTGGGTGCACTCTAATGCCTTTATATCTTTCTTATTTTGTGGTGCCCAAAACTGCCCCCAGCACTTGAGGTGAGCCTGCCCCAGAGCAGAGCAGGACAATTCCCTCCCTTGCCCACCTGGCAATGCTGGCCTGATATCCCCAGGACATGCTTGGCCCTCCTGGCTGCCAGGGCACTGCTGACTCATATTCAACTTTATGTTTTCCATCCATGAACACATGCAGGGGATTTATTTCCTTCTGCCCCAGGGCAGAATGCAAAACTGGTCTGCCTAGTCCAAACGTCTTCCAAAAACTTGGGGACATACCTCCACATGCCCTCTGCACCAGGACGCATGTGGGGCCTTATACTGAACAAAGAATGTGCTGTCCAGCTCCTCTGGGACAGTCACAAGCATGGACATCCCAGTATTTTACACATTTCACCTAGAAGCTAGTTTTATTCTTCATTTAAAAAATGCCAGATCTTTTAAGCACAGCTTTGAAGTGTGCCCAGAGTAAACAAGGGTGCTCAGGGAAGATCAGACAGCTCAGGTTTATCATTAAAATATTCTTTTTTCAGAATATGTGTGAGATGCTCAAAGAAAGGAGCCTCTGTATGTGAACTTTCAAAGCAGTCACAAACAAAAAAGCATTATTCTGTTGATTTTTTTCCTGCAGGAGTCTATCTCAGCAGATTACCACTCCTGTATCTATTGAACGGCCATTTGTGACATCAGCTTTTTCATCTGGGAACTCTGAAGCTTTTATATATTCTCATCCCTTTCATTTACAAAGCTAGCTGATAACAGAAGCATATTTAACTAAAATCTGACCAAAAATGTCTAGAAATAGCACATTCACAGAAGACACTACAGGTCCTTGATGAGGTGATCTAGAAACACACTGAGACACCACCTAAAGGTGCATTGTAATGACTAGGGAACACGGACGCATCTTCTTCATTCTGAGAAATATACACAGATAGGATTGTTCAAAATGGAAAGCTCTCCAGATACTCTTTGAGATAGTGATGGGACTTGAGCAAATGGGCAAAGTTACACTTCCTAGGACAGTAATGCACGTAAGCCCCTTGTACACTCAAACTATTTTTGGGGAGAGTTGTGGTGTGAGGCTGGGCAGATTCCACCAATCTGCAAGACCCTCTCCGCTTGAGGATGCACTGAATAAAAGACTCCAGGGTGTGCAGTTTTTGAATTGTAAGTCAATTCCCCCTCTCTGAAGCCATCTTCCTTATTCACAAAGAGACCCCACTCTTGGATTCCTGCAACTACTTTCCAAGGGGTGTCACAAAAATTAAGCATATCGGAAAGGCATAGCTGACTGCACTAATACATATGCTATTATATGAAAGAGATGCACACTAGAAGAGTTGAGAGAGAAAGCCCAGATCACCCAAATTTCAACTTTTCCAACTATTTGAATTTGAAAATTCACCTTTATCTTTTCTTGTAATATATGCGTATGTACCTGTATGAACTATATATACAACATATGTGAATATATACAGCATCAACTAGATGGACACACTTTCAAGAGGAGAAGACAAGACACCCTCTGGTTAGATTACCATGTAGGTTAGTACAACCCAGAGTGGGGAGCAGGGTGCAGAGGTGGATGCCACACTGAACTGTGAGTGCCCTGAAGAGAGAACCAAATGAGTCTTTCAGAACAGATCTGGGGTCAGCTGTCACAGCTGCTTAGCACAGAACCCAGTGCACCTTCCCATGACCTTGGCATTGCAGCTCTGCTGAGCTGCTGTAGTGAGGGATGTGATCAGTCATGCACAGAGGATGAAGCAGATGTTATAAGCAAGGCACGCACTTTTCTTCCAGCACTGCAAACCAAAAACATGCCTTAAGTAAGGGATTGCCTAAAAATGTGCTGTCCTCTGTATGGATGCTCTCCTGTCTCCTTTCCTGCTCAAGCGTGATTATGCCTCTATGAAGGTAGAAGACTGTTTCTGTTCTACACTGGCTCAGCCACACTAGGTGGCTGGATTACTTAGGGTAAGTCTGTAGCACATTACTATTCTAGAAGGAATGAGTTCCTAAAGCCCAAAGCTCAACCTTCTATCTGCTGAACTCACTGCAACCATGGAAATTACACTGACATCTCTGAGAAACAGGTGAATGGGAAAAAGTGTAAGGAACTGAGAGGTTTGGATAGTGCATGGTGTACTGTGATGTGATATGATATGAGGCATTAATATGAGAGGGGTCATATTTAATTACAGACTCTGCACAGGCAAGAGCAGCTTTTACAGCAACACAAGAGATTGCAACTTAGCAAAATAATTGGATAACCAAAAATAAAGGCAAAAAATTGATAGCCAAGCTTCACATGGTTAGAGGAGAAGGGACTGTTGGGCAGCAAGCACTGCCTCCACAGTGGCTGAGAGGCACATCCATTGTTGGCCAGCTCTTCCCCTGCCTGCCCAGCAGCAGCTGCGTGTGGACATACTGTAAGCCTCACAAAGAAGCAGAGATGTTCAGAAGCTGCTGGACACTGAAGACATGTCATATTATGGGATTTTCTGCAGCCACTGACCCTGAACTAAACTGCCTCTTTTGACATCTCTGTTTCTGTTTGGGGTTCCAGTCTGATTCTGGATCTTCCTCCATAGTGTGAGCTCTGCTTTTGAAGGGAAGATAGCACTGTCCTTCACTCCAGTTTGCAAAATCTTTAAATCAGTGTTCATCTGCATAATTTGATGAGATTATGGTCATCTTAATACACTAATAGCTTCAAGTTAGTAGCAGTACTAGCCAGAGCAAACTCCACCACCAAGAGGAGCTGAGCAAAAACAGCTAAAAAATAATGAGATCTCATAATGCATTAGGAAGCTGATACCTAGCAGCTCTGAGTCAAGAAAACTTAGAAGGGTGTTGAACAGCATTAGTCTAGAACACCTATCCAGAGTGACAAGGGAGTGGGAGAGCAGCCTGAATATGGAGATATGAATTCACATCTTTCACCTCTCTAGTGCATTCACCTTCCCAACACCTCAGCTCATCAAGGAAGTCTTTGGTGAACAGCTCAGGCACAGAGCAACAAGACACAGATCCCAATAAGTTTAGACACTGAAAGTAAGAGTAGGATGAGAATTAGGGTTGCTCTATCCAAATGTGCTCAAAGCCAAACACCCAAAACTCCCTGCTCAGCAGCCATTTGTCCCTGGAAGTGGGCAGACATAAGAGGCTGCCTTTTTGTGACATTTCTCAGTATAAATCAAATTACATACCAGTCTCAGTAGGATTCAGGCCCTAGCTCATACTTGATCTTTCTTATAATCATGTTGCTCTTTTGGCCTGAGAACAGTCTAGTGGGGAGGGGTGTGCACAGGATGATGACAAAGCTTTCATCACACACTGGAGTCACCAGCCTTACTGACGAAATGTTAAACTTAGGCAACCATGAGTACAGGAAGCTTTAATGAACAAATCTTCTATTCTGTGACACAAGTGGGAATGCTGTCTAAGAGGAACATACCATGAATGGTCCATGAGACATCTAGGGGACCATGTTCCCTGCAGTCCTGCTGGCTGAGCAATCTCCTGAGTAATTATTGTCTCCATCCACAAACCAGAAATGCCACAATGTGGTAGAGAAGAAGTTTTTGGTGAGGCCTCGTGTTTTGATAAATCCCAGAGAATTGTATACACAGTGGAGATACTGACAGTTACAACACCTGGGCAGCAGGGCCTGTGCAAAACTCTGCTGGTGATGTGCAAATACATGGCTCTGGCTTAGCAGTGTTTCTTTGGGTGGAAACCAGAGCATTCAAAGGACATTCTCAATCCTTTGGGGCTGTCAGTGACCAGGAAAGAACTGGTATATTCTCTATAGCATGGTTTTCACTTACCTCTGATTACTGCTAATACCAATCTAACACCCAGTCTTTAAGATGTCAAGAAACTGCTCTCCTCACCTCTACTTAGAAGTTGTAGACAAAGTGCATATTGGCATATAATTAACTTCTGCTATTTTTCTCTAAGAAAATGATAAACCATAAGAAAGGACTTTTTTTACTGAGAATTTCTAAAATGTCAGCTGTACCTAGTGAATGGAATAAGAAGAATGTAATTAAACATCTGCTCTTTCACTCCTAGTAATGACTTTTAAATAGCCAGAAAACTCTGAAGGTTGTGACCATGGTAACAGACACCAGCTTAGGAAAAAGGAAATATCTGCAGTTATAATTGAACATAGAGATTGCTCATCTCCTTCTCTGAGCTGGAAGTTTACAATCAAAGCTTTGATGTGTGCTCTGGTTCCTCTAATACAATTTCATCCTATGCCATGTGGCACATTTATTGTGCGAAACTACCACGTATAAAAATACGTATATGTAATTCCAATGCTACATTTTCTCTTGTTTGAAGGAAGAAAAATTGCTCTTTATTTGGCAAGTGGCTGGAGCAACTGCTGGTAAATATTTCTGTGGAAAATGACAATGCAGCATGATGGAAATGTGCCAGACTTCCCTAACACACAGGTGTCTTACTCCCTCAGATCAGCAAAGTAATTGCTGGTTACATCAGAGTGATGTCCAGTAGCTCCAAGCAGGATTTCTGGAAGATCCTCCAGAACTGAGCCTAGAGACCTCCTTGGCTTGGCTGAGAGAGAACTGACAGAACTGATCAGATTCCTCAAAAACACCTGACCTTGTCCCACCCTACTACCTGGCCTACACTGCCTCCAGTGCCTCCCTAGACTCTGTCCTGTCTGTAGCCACAGTCCATTCCACCGTGCATCCCACCAGGCACTGCAGCTCCTCAGACACACACAAGTGGAGAAGAACAAGGCCATTAATCAAACAAAGCCCAATAAAATAAAAATCACAGCAGAGACAGGGAAGATAAGGCGAGACAGAGGTGGAGAGGGGGTAACATGGGTGTGCTGTGCACAGAGATGATAAGCAGCTCCTGGAGCTCTGCACAATGACTGGAACCGCCTGCAGCAAGAGCCGACAGTGAAGGAAAGGGCTTTTCAGAGCGTTTTACACACCTGTGTGACAACTGTCTTAAATGGGAACTTGTAAGCAATGTGCATATTGGCCAAAGAATCCAGGCAAAAGGCATTTGTCCACTTTAGTGCCTAATATCAACCTTGGTTCGTAACAAAATTGCAAACATTTCTCTTTGAAACACAGACGGCAAAATATGATACGAAAATAAGCAGGCAAAAGAAGGTCTGGGGAGCTGCTGCTGCTGAACCCTACTGAAACCACCAACTCGCATTTTCAAAGGCTTCCTGTAAACCGTGTCAGAGGTTCACATCTGGAACTGGGGTGAACCTCAGCTGCTGGCCAGAGGCCAGTCGTGAAGCTGGTGCAAGTAAATAGGTTGTAGCGGTCTTCTGTGCAGGCAATAATTATGGGCTAGGTATGAGTACCAAAAATGTTCTATTTTTTGGTGTGATTTCCCTTTTGAACTGCACTTTAAGCATTCAAACAGCACAAACAGTACCAATTCATTTGGATTTTGTTAATATAGAAGCTATGAATACTTTTTCCCAGGAGTTTCCAAGTGAACAAGATGCCACTGTTTCCTTATTGCAGAGGCTTTTAGCACACTGGAGCATCAAACATTTTGGCCTTCATAAAGGCCAAACACCAACACAAGGATTTCTTTTTGTTCTGATCAATGGCTTAAAATTATATTAAACTAGCATATACCAAGCACACTGCTGGAGCCTGCAATGTAAATGCTGCCTTTTCAAATGTGAAGACAACCCATTTCTCAGAGAAGTCTGGTGGAGCTTGAGAACTCCTCTAGCATGGCCAAGAGAAATAAAGCTGCTGCCACCAGCATTACATGGGCTTCATGCCTGTGGTTTCTAACAATACCATCCTTGCAGCATGGCCAGACAAAAATTTAATTCAGTGAAGTTCCAAGAAACTCTGGTCTCACTAGCAGTGCAAGGCAGCTCAATAATGAATGGAAATCAATGACCTGTTAAGACTTGGGGGTTGCACTAGATGACCTTTAAGGGTCCTTCCCAACCTCAACTATTCTCTGATTCTGACTTGTGATGTCTTGAGGGGCACCTGACTGCCTCTCTGCACAGCTGCTCCATGCACATACAGCCACTTCATTCCCTGGAGCTTGACCACACTTTAGCAGAGCCATTCCCATCTCTGAGGCTGCAGAGATGGACAAGTTGTAAACTGCCATCCAGCCTAAAATGCTCAGCTCTTGGCGTTTCCTTACTGACTGCAATATCTGTCCCTCAGCTGCTGCCACAGGAGGCCTGTGGGCCTTGAGCAATCCCCAGACACCATCTGACCTCGTGCAATGCCCAGTGCATTCAGCCCTCCCTGACCCCAAAACATGAACAAAGGCCTGAGATGTCTACCCAGCATCACTGTGCCACAGGTTGCTCTCTCCCTCCTCCTTGTGCTGCTGAGCTGCAATAGCCAGTGGGAATCAGCATCTCGTGCCACCAGTATGCAGAAGCTACTTCTGTTTTCCAGATCAAAGGTGCAGTGGACTGGCAGTGCTTGTGGCTATCTGAAACTCTTTGGAAGAGTAGGGGGCTCAGGAACTGCTGCAGAAGAGGAGAGGAAGCAGATAAGGAGAGGCAGGTCTTCTCCTGGTGCCAGACAGCATTCCTTCTTATTTTACTTGGAGTGCTTCTCAGAACCCTGCTCCATATGACCATTCACGTGAGCTGAGAAGAGTGACAGCAGATCTGGTAGCCAGAGGGAGGGGAGATTTAGTGCTGCTCTATTTCCTTCCCCGGAAAATTTGCTTTTGTAGGAGGAGGTCAGAGATGCAGAGCAGCAACCTGAGGGAAGGCATTCTCGCCTGTTCTTCTGAAGGACTGGAAATTGAATGGAGTGGAGTATGCCATGAAGCCTCACTTCACTGGAGCTTTTATCTTTTAAAATTAGGTTAGGAAATTTATTGCTACAGTAGCTTAATCCCATAGTGCATTATCTGTACACATGATGGACTGGAATATGAACTAATTCTGTCAATAAAGTGACTGCCTGCATCTTGATTGTCAGATATAAGGAATTCAGTCCTCCTTTTGAGACGCTAAGTAGCTGCAGAGGAGCACACTCCCCTGCCTATGCTTTTGGTTTGGATGCCTCCTACATTCAAGTTTCTCAGCAAGAGATGATGCCGTGGGAAGGGAGGAAAAGCGGGAGAAATTCGATTTCAGACACCTGGCTGCACACTGTGACTCTGCACTAGCCTGTGGGATGGCATGGGGGCTGCAACCCCCAGGGATTTCTCTGCATGATGGCACGAGCTCTGTATGAGCTCTGTATGCACTGGGGACCCAGCTGTCTGCCTCTGCTCATCTTCAGTCTGTGCCCTGTATTCACAGGAGAGGCAGAGATTAGCAAAAGTGTTCCCTCTGAAGGTTCAGATCAGCAGAGAGCTTCCTCACAGCCACAGCCCCCAGTTTTGCCTGAAAAGAGCAGGGGGGCTGGACTGAGTCAGAGTTTGAGTGCTTTTAATCTAGAATCAACCTTTAACAAGATACATCCTTCAACAACAGCTCAGGAGAGGATTGTTTTAATACCAAACTCTACACATTACTTACCTACAGAAAACTCCAGATTCAGAAATCTAAATTTCACTGTTTCTATACAAGCTATAGAAATCTAGTCAACACCATCTCTAAATGGAATCTAGAGAGTGAGTGAGCAAATTCCAAATTTATGGGTTGGCAGAAACAGAAATATGGGAGACTAGTTTCACAAAATTGCTTCAGCAGACCACAGTCTCAGTCTGCTCAACACAGTGTCAGATTGAGTTATATAATTCCTTCTTGATGTGCAGTTCCTTGATTTTAGCAAAAATAGCTGGAAAATGAAACCTCGTGACAAAATAAAGCCTTTTCTACCTGATTGCTCAGCAGACAAATCCTCAAATCAATTATTCTTTGAGCAGTATTCAGGATAACTGGTTCACCAAACAAGTAAGATGAAGTCTGGAATGTCACAGGAGTATCTGGTCTTTGGTTGTACATCTCAGATGTAGGCAAAAGCTTTTCAGCCAGTTCACAATATGAAAAGGTGAAAGCTTATTCTTCAGACCAGAGAATGCTCTAATGTTCATATAAAAAAGTAAAATTATAAGCAAGGAACAAACTTAACTAGAGTGACTTGATATTTATGAATGTCCTTTCCTCTTCTTTTTCCTATTATTTTTAAAGGAGCTAGTTCTCATTCAGTTCATTCAGTTCTCACTTATACAACATATTCAGAAGAAGTAGCTGATAACATCAACTGATACACAAAACCTGAACTACTCATGGGAAGGATGACGAGGACTGAATTTCCTGTCATCAAAAGGGCAGCTAAATATGAGCCCAAAAGAGAAGTAGCTGTGTTATTTGGTTTGTGAGACGTCACTACCAACTCCTCCAAAAGTCTCTAAGCCCCTTGGCACAAAGAAGGAGACATTCAGATATTTGTCAGACTTCACAGGGAGATGTTCAGGGAGAAATCTCACAGTCTTAATTGAAGAATAACCAGGAATGTTTTAGGACTACAAGATATAGTCTCACACATTTTGAATGTAAAGGGTACAAGCATCATTTTTCTATTCCTCTGCAGGCCAAGATATGAGGGACACATGCCAGAACACAAAAGAATTTTCAACCCATTTCAAATTCCCATTAAAAAAAAAAGTGTACTAAGTCTGAAAAATAAGTGTAGTCATTTGAATCATGAATTTGGCTTCGTAACCCACTGGGAGACTGAAGGAGAGCAAAACACATCTGCTAACACCCCAACTTGAGCACCACAATTGGCAAGTGCTGCTGAAGAGAGATCTTAGATTGAAGTTGTAGAAACGTTAGAGGTTAAAACTGAAGTTTCTTGGCAGAACTGACCTTATATGGAAACACTGTAGGAAGTCTGCCTGCACTGACTTTCCAACCAGTACATAAGCATTCATCTCTAATAGACACATGGATGCATATACACAGGCTAATTCAAAACCACTTGTGTAAAATCAAGGCAAATCATTCCTCGGGGGATGTGCTGGACAGAGTAAGGCAGGTATTTCCTCTTTCAGGATCATGAATTGAAATCAAAGGAGAAATCTCAGGTGGAAGATGGTTACAGTAGCGTTCTTCCAAGCTGAGTCTCGGGATGGATGTAGTTTGTACATTTTTATTAACAACCAGGATGCATAATCTCAAAGCAGTGCAGTTACTGATGACACCAAGGTGACAGGCACCATCAGGTGGACACCAGACTACCCCACAATAAGAATGGGACAATCTTAGCACTGGAATAGTGCAAAGGGATGAAATTCCTTATTGGAAAATGCAGTATGTGAGGGACCAGTGGGAAGAACTGATGTTCTTAATTAGAAATGGTGGAGCAGGAGGAAGAGCTGGAGGACTTATATAGCCATTAGATAACAGGAAAATACCAATATGATGTGTCCTGCAGGAGACAAGAGATGCTTTCTAATGAACCTGCTGAGACCGCTCTGTTGAGTTCAGGGAGGGTGAAAATACTAATGCTATTAATGAACAGGTTTTGGAAATATGAGGGCTCACCTGGCTTACTGTAGTACATGGCCAAGAAAACACGCTGAGGAAAAGGGATTTTGGCCTGCATTGGCTGCAGAGCAGGGCTATTAAGCCAAATAAGGGAATGGAAAGCCTGTGCTCTCAGAGGAGACCAGAGGCACTTGGATGTTTAGCCTCGCTAAAGAAAGGCCAAGAGGGGATATGGTTGTAGTCTATAAATACATCAGAGGGGGTAAACACTAGGGAAGGAGAAAAGCTGTTTAAACTGAAGGACAATGCTGGCAAAAGAACAAATGGGTATAAACTAGCCATAATAAATTTTGGCTGGGAATAAGAAGCAAATCTCAAACCACTAGAGCAGCAAAGTCTGTGAACAGCCTTCTTCAAAGATCACAAGACAAAGAGCCAAAGTCATGGGAAAATGCAATCTGAAAAATCCACAAATAGCATCTATATGACATGGATACCTGCAGTGGACTGGGGGAGTCAGGAGGTCCCCTACAGTCCTGACTTCTGGAAGCGAAACAGTATCCAAAAAAAAAGCATGCTTCTTACAGCGGTCAGTTTTTCTGGCACAGAGGATCACCATGAGGACAGCCAAAGGCAGTGATGTCAAGTAAACAAGTCTGTGATATCTCTATCTTCCTCTGCACCATGGAATCACCCCCACCACACATCGGTGATGGGGAGTAGCAGGAATGTGAGGGGAGGTTTATGCAAGCAGAGGAACAAGATGCAACAGACAGGTCAGGAAAGCTGGCCAGCTCTGTCACTTCAAGCATCAGACAGCACTGAGAACAGCAATACATTATTGCAAAAAAATTAACTGAAATTAAGATTTACAAGTAACCTCAATAAAATTCACAGCTGGTTGGGTTTAACCTTGGATTAAGAGGATTAGCAGCCTGTTTTCCAAATCATGAAATAGTAAATTCTGCATTTTCTTCGAAAGTGAATTACAGACATGCCTGGTCTCTATTCAGTATTGAGTAATTCAAGCTTTCCACAAAATTTCACCTCTTTACTGTCATCCTTTTTTCTCCTTTAAGGAACACAATAATTTATTAATACCGTTCTTTTAATCTGAAGATTTCTGATGACTTCACAAAAGATACTGGGTGATACCTGCACTACAGTGCTGACTGCACAGTAGCACAGGAAGAGAGAGAAAAGGATTTTTTCACCTGTATGGCTTTTTTATCAGCTGGTCCTGTGCTCCTGAACTAGCTGGGGTCAGTTTTCAAGATTCCTGGGTTGGCAGAGACTTACATGAGGATGGCACAGAACAGACTCTCATCAGGCACTTCTTGACCCTGTCAGGGTTCAGAGGTTGTAGGCACCTAAACCTCCTGGCAGCCATCCTTCTGCCTCAAGGCATGCCCAACACTGTCTAGATTGTGATAGTGGGAAGGCACCATGCTGCCTCATGCTCCCTCCCAAGCCACAGCGTGACAGGTATGGAAGAATCCCTCTGCTTATCAGACCTTCACTCAGTTGTCAAACGTCCACCTAACAAGGAAGAACACAGGAAGGAGACAGGAAGGTCTTGCTCTAGGACACCAACTTGGACTGAGTTCTTCCTTTTTCTCCTCTGAAAATTGGCTGCCCAGGATTTGAAATAGTAATAAAGTACTACAGTGCATGGCACTGTAGTAAAGTAAAACAGTGCATGGTACCAAGGCACTTCACCTTGCACAACAAAAACTAGCCATGCCTGGGTCTGAAAGCACAGAGGGCCACCAGAGTTCTCTGCCACCTGCTGAGCTTCCAGAGGGCAGCACCAAACGCAGTGAAACTGGTTGGAGATGAGATGGGGAGACCAACAGCTCATGATCTGAGCCCTCTGCTTACATTATGGCTGTCTCATGAGTTCCCTCAGGGCAAGAAAAAACAGCTGAGAACAGATACCACAAAACCTAACAAATCCACCTGATGTCATAGTCTCTGGGGGCTGTGTAATAGAGTTAACTGCTATTCCCAGGAGAACTACCAAACCTAATTACTTGTTATGACTGCATTAGATAAAGAAGGTGCATCTTGCTGATAGCTGCCTAGTGGGAACATAGAATAGATCTTTCTTTTGTCCACTTATAATTAAAGCAATCTTCTTTGTATATTAGATTCAGTAGTTTATTGCATTTCATTATAAAGATTCCTTGAGTAAATCTCTTATTTTTCTTAATATGTTCATACAATTTAATGGAGTCTCTTATTCATTGGAGGAGCAGTTTCAGAAACAGTGTGCTTAAACAGACATGACAAACCATGCAATAATCCAGTGCTTTTCAAGGCTAAGGACTGAATAACAAAAGCACATCCCACAACAGTGCCACTTCCATTTGTGCCAGACACCTGAGAAGCCACAATCATAAACCTCTTCAATGGCTGGGAGAAAAACCTGTTATTCTATCATGTGTGCAGACAGATTTAGCAGTCTGTGAAATCTTTATCAAAACTACCCACCAGCAGAATTAGGTAACCAACTTTAAATAGCATGGAATAAGGAGTTATGTCCAGCTGAGCAGCAGCAATTTGGACAACACTGATTCTGCAGTGGAAAGATTGAAGAAATACGCAAAATATGGTACAGAACAAGAAATGCAAACACTGACGAAACACACAAATGGTTGAATAGACTTTTATTTTCAGATGAAATAACAATGCCTTAAAATAGGATCCCATTTGGGTTGAAAAAATTAACAAAGTCAAGGAACTCCGATTAGAGCCAGGTGCTTAGCGGAACTAGAAATTTAAGAATGTTTTTGCTTTTATCTGATGATTCTTGGAAGAAACACTTGTGTTCATATTTCTGCAAGAAATATTTCCTGTTGTTGAGCTTTCCTTTGAGAGACATATTTCTGTTTCACTACTGAGAGCAGTTGCAGAGCTATAAATGCACAGCAGGCCATGCAAGACACATCTTTAATTATACCTATCCTTCCGTGAGTTCACCAGGAGCCAATTGCTCAAGGCTAATAAGGATTAAAACATATTCAATGAGTCTGAAAAACTGTCCTAATGCTAGTCTTCCCAAATCCCCTGTATTATTTGGAGCAATACAAGCACAGCAACTCCTGATTGCAAGTGAAAAGGGAAAACCTTATGTTTTCACACAGTTGTGCCCAAGTCCTGCTTTACTAAACCCCACTGCTCAAAAGTTTTCAGCCAATATCCTCATGCTCTGCAGGACTTTGATGTAAAACTGCAAATAATAAGAGTCCCATATGAAGCCTACCATGTAGCACTGACACTAAGTGATCTGTGACCAGACCTGACTGGGAAATTCACGGAAAAGTAGAAGGCACTCCACATCTAACAGAGGAAGTAATTAAAATAATCAAATCTGCCTGAAAAGCCACAGGCAAAGTGATAGGCAAATGCTCCACTGGCTCTCTCAAACCCTACTGCTATTATGCTCCAAGGTCAAAAACATACAGGTTGAATTCAACAAAACGAGAAGTACTGGGAGAAAACTGCATTCAGAAATCTCCTTTGCTTTTGACCTCTTTCAATCCTGAAGTTTTACAAGGAGAGCACCAGAACATAATTTCTCTCTTTGCAGGGTGAAATGTGAAATTCCTGACAGTGCTGAGTGGCAAAGGCAGTGCTCTACGTGGAGCTGAACAGTCTCCAGGAAGATGCAGTGCACAGTGCTCACTTCAGGTAAAGGAGGGTTTGGAAAACAGACTTTAGGCATGAGACAGCATTAGAAGGGTGAAAGGGAGAATGTTGGTCTCTCCCTGAGAAGGCTAATATGGATAACAATTTATTTATTCTTGAGAAATGGTAGAACAGAGGGGGTGGAGTACTGGATACTGACTTCTGCATTTTTCACATCTTAAAAATGAATGGATTGTAAACTAGAAAAAGACTAAAACTGAACCTTGCAGGAGAAAGAGTATGTACCAAGAAACAACATGAAATTAGCATCAAACTCACACTGTAAAGAGTCAGGTCAGCAGTGTACATGATAATGTTCCCCTGCACAGACAGAAGAGTAAAGAGCCTGGTGCTCTACAGAGCAAAGGCTTTTCTTTATCCATTCTTCCAGCCATGTTCATTTCCTTCACTTTGGTCCTATTAGAACCCCACTGCTTTGTTTGACAGACTGGAATTGCCAGCCTTTTTGTCATGCTCCAATGGGCTGATTTCCTGGCCGTGGCGAGAACCTGCAGCTCATGAGCTCTACCTAGACCTGGGCTTCAAAAAAACCCACTTTTCTATTTTTAAGACTCTTATTTTCCCCACAAAGATTCTCACCCACATCACCTGTGACTATGAAGCAAATGCATCTGGGTGCATTCCCCAGCATGGGGGCCAACTGGCACAGAAGTTCCCTTGCCTGTGCTACTGAACTCTGCACCCTCCTGACAAGTGACTGTGTGCCATTTGCCCCCTCGAATGGGCCCAGTGGCACAGGCTGGGAAGATAGGAACTGATTGGGAGCTAGACTGGGATAGGGACTGTTCTGCAGAGGGAGTGATTTTGACTACTGAGTCCTGGTGCTGGGGTTGCCTCCCTGTTTCATTTATTATGGACACAGCCAGTGGCCATAGTACAGACACAGTCATTATCTCATAAAACTGGATAGCTTGTCACTTACTTGAATGTTAGTGTCAAATACAAGAAATATCAAGGCTTGGGGGAAGCAAATGCTTACCTCGTGTGGGATATTAAAGAGGGGATTATGAACTAGACTCAAAGCTCCAATCATTCGGCACATGCTCAGCAAGAGGCCTTGGGCTCAGTTATGAATTTGCTGGGGCTCTGAAGAGGTTTCAGGGTACGTGCACACCAAGGAGCTGGGCTGGATGCCAAGGAGGGCCAAATGTCCCCGTGGAGCTCAACCCTTTTACCTCCAAATACCAGCCTTGGTTGGCTTGACCCTTGCACCACCCCAAATGCCAGTCTTTGTGGGCTCAGCCTCCACCTATACTACACACACCTGTTGCTGGGGTTATTGCAGACTCCAGACCACAGAGAAGGCTGTGGTATGGTCAGTTTAGCTTCTCAACACCCCATACATGGACAGCTGCATCTGTTCAAGAGGCATGTGACTCATCTGGGTCTGGCCACCTCTGGGTGTGATGCCTTTCACCAGGACTCAGGGGATTTCCACAGAGGCACATGTTGCCTGTTCTGGTCAATTTTGTGTGCATGCAGCAGTGAAGCAGCTCCTCCTCATCCACTCATCAGGGCCACAGGAGAGCTGGCTGATCTCCAGTGAAGGTAGTGAGAATGGGATGCTCCTCTCTCTGCTCCTGCTCAGTGCTTGGGCAGCCAGCCAGACACAGTGAAGGTGAACTGCTGAGACGTGGTGACAGCAAGCCGCTGCCACGAGCATTTAATTTTTAATTCTTCTCAGGGCTTATTTTCTACCATCCCTCCTGGTAGCCCTAGGGGAAGGCTGCTGGCACCTGTTTCTGGAGCTCACATTGATTGTGTTTGGCTGCATGCCTGACTGTGAGGGATAAGAGAGAAGGGTCCCCAGCCAGCCCTGGCGAGTGCTGTCAGAGAGCCTCCTGGGCCAGCATTCAAGGATGGGACATGCAAGGTGCTTTGGAGACTGGAACTGCATCTCAGCTCAGTGGGATCTGCCTGCATCACCAGTCCTGGAGCCAGTCTCTTTTGAGCCTTTTTTTCCAAAAGCATTCTTTCCTTCTTCAAAGGAACATCCATCAGCAAGAGATGCTTCTTTTCAAGTTGGGCTATAAAAACAGTGGACAGCATGAGCACACTGTCCAATGCTTGCCCCTGGGAAGCAAGGGCTGTCAGGAAGGAATTACTGGGGTTGCCACTAAGGAAGCAAAATTGCCTGAAATACTGAAATACCCCCCACTGCAGACACAGGAGCATGCAGTTGTTCCACTTGGCCTACAGATCCCCTCTTCTCCCCACTCAAGTCATTCCTCTGCTTAAAAATGTTGTTTTGGGAAAGAAAAGAATAATGGGAATAGCACTGTAAAAGCATAGGGAATTCAGCAAACAAAAGAAAAGCTGCTATTTTTGAGAATGTCTCAAACTGGTAATGGCATCTTGTTTTAACTCCTTCTCTCCCAGTGGCCTCCCCAACACCTGTTTGGAGTGCCATCCCCAAGCATGGTGGGAGCAGCATGCAGGAAAGGTGTCTTCCTACAGGCTCTTGGAGCAACACCACAGCCTACTAATAGCTGGCACATGGTGAACTAATAGTAAAATACTCTTCAATTTCTAATCAGATTCCTTGAATTGAGGCAGGGGTTTTTGCAAGGGTCCCAGTGTCTAACGAAAAGAGTAAAATTCAGGCAAGCAGTCACCCTGCTAGTGCTTCTGTCACCTTTTGTCATCTCTGAAAGAATTGCATTTTTCTAATTGAAGCATCACAAACATTATGTGCCCATGGTGAATGGAGGGTGACTCTGGACAGCAGCAGAGAACTCTGCCCTAGGCTCTCAGTGAAAAAGCCATCGCTGCAATAAAAGAAACAGAATCTGCCAAGGCTGAAGATCCAGTTAAGCAGTATAAATTCATCTTTAACAAATTCACCAAGACCCTCATGGAGCTGATGTGGAGCATGTTATACTGCTGTTTCATCAGCTCTCACTTTTTATTGCCACTGGTGTGGCCAAATTGGCCAGGTTTCTTTGCAGCCCTGGTCAGGGCTGGAACAGCTCTCCTGCCTGCAGCATTCTGTGCCAAGGGAAGGCATAGGTGACATCTGGACCACTACTGCAGATGGCTCTGCACTTCCTCCTGACAAAAGCAGTCCTTTTGGGCTAACAGTTAGCAGAAGAGAGGCAAAATAAAGAACAAATGTGGGGGGACCACTGCCATGATGATACTGGAGAAAGAACAACCAAAGTCTGAGGTCATGTTTTCAGTTCCTAAAGCAATCCCATTCTGCCCGAGTGCTGCTGTGTATGTTGGCCAGTGAGGATGCCATGGAGCTAGCAGCAGGGGCAGGGGATGCTCTCTCACAGGCAATCTCATTTCTGAATTGTCAGAAAAGAATTCTCTTTGTTTCATAAAAGATTACTCTAAACACTGGTCCCTGGATTTTCCTTTCCAAGAGCAATATGAGAAAAGAAATACCTATTTTTTTGTTCAGAAAGAGTTCCTCTTTGCATTGCCTCTGACCTTCCCAAGCCTCAGCACTTCTGCCTTTCACTGAGTTCTGCATTTCAGCTTTTACCTTAGTAGTGACAAGGGGGACTTTCTTGGCAGGAGTCACTCAGCTCCTTCATGAGGCCCTGTCAGGAGAGGCAAAGCAAAACACAAATGGTCTTTCGGCAGAAGTTCCCACTACCCAGAAACTCTCCAGTAACTCACAGACCAGAGAGTCTACACAGACATCAGAGCTGTAAGTGGTTTAGTATCATGTGCCATCAAACATTACATGCCTTGAAATTCATGTTGAGGATTTCAATTAAGGAAACCCTTGAACATGGCAAGAAAGAACTGTGGATTCTGATAATGTTCTCAATTTTTAGCAGTAAAGTAATTGAAAATGAAGGGTGAAGTGAAATAATTGAACATGAAAGCTGTGTGCTGTGTCAAATCAGCAATAACGCTCAAGAGAGAGGAGATCATGGTTAGACTGAAAGACTGGCCAGCCATAATTCTGCACTCTTCTCATCCACATCAGCCTGTGAAATAAAAACACAGGCTACCCTTCTGGTGGGACTGTTTCAGTAGGGTCAGAACGACTTGACATGAAAAGCCTTATACAAGATAAACAGCAATGAATAGGATGCTTGACAGACAGGTCTAGAGGACAACAGACAGTGCTTCTGCTGAGATATAATTGCTCTAATTGGACCTGGGCTGGCAAGGATGGTAAAGCTAAAGAGAACTCTGCAATCATGCTGCCATTCTGCACAAAAGAATACTGTTGTGATAGGAAGCACACAGCAGTTGTGGAAATAATCAACAGCTTTGTGCTCGCATCCCCCTGGCATCTTGGATTTGCGAGCACAGCATCAGCAGAATATTTTCTTTAGAGTTAAAGGTTCTCAGGGCTGAATTGCTTCATGAAGTCTCTTTGAGTGTTATTCAGCTGAAGTCAGACACTACTTATGTGCTGCATCCATTGTGCTTTTGCAGTCCTGGAGGAGACGCAGAAAGATCGCGTAAGGCATAATCAGGAAATCTTGTTGCTCTGGGAGTGAGGGAATTTGGTAAGGAAAGAAGCCAACTTTGACCTTCTTCAGATTTAACTTGTCTTCTCTTGGGCGATAGCCTGTAAACCAGCTGATCTACTTGTCTAATAAAACCTCTCTACAAGTAATGTTGGGTGTCCCCAAAAGCTGATGTCTTCTATTTATAATAGCAGAACAAGCATGAAACTGTCGTCATCAAGCAGCAAGCACTGCACAAGGGTTGACTGTGCAGAGTTCCTCCAGCCCTACTTTGAACCCAGTGCCCAGAAGAAGAGAGAGCAACCCTGTTAGCTACAGCTACATCACAGGGCAGCTAACACACACTGCATCACATTGCTAACATAGGCAGAGAATTTCACTCTCCCAGCTCCTTCAGACAGCTCCGTTTCCCAAAAGTCTTGTCTGGCCTGTTCTGCAGATGCCCAGGGACATGAGGCAGCACTGCCAGAGGTCCCTGCATGGGCAGATGCAGCAGTGCAAGAACAGTGACAGCAGCCTGCCCTGGACACTCCTGCCAGCATGTGCTCAGTCAGCCCTGCCAAGGGCTCTCCTTCCCTCCTGGTCCACCATGTCCCTGTGGCTGGACAGTCTGGCTCTGGCCTGCTCCCAAAGCCCCTTCTCTTAACAATGAAATTCAGCACAGAGCTAAGAGGTTATGTGATACATGTAGCAGGTATAACCTGTCTCAAGGCCTTTCAGCTCCCATGTGCAGACACAGTCAGTTGAAATGCTGCCTCCTGCTCCTTTGCAGTTCCTAAGCAAATATGCAAAAATGCATTTGTGATGTTCAGGAAAGGCTCATGTCCCACCCGTAAACAGGCACTTGCACCTCAAGTGAAGCCACTTGTCCCTTAAGAGCCAGCCTGGCTTACTGCACCCTCCCTAACAGAAATGGTCATCTGCAGTGACACCCTGAAGCTCCTGTCCTATGCTCACACTGCAAATACCAGACATGGGTGGCAGGATGTACATCACCCAAAATGTGAGAAATGGGACAGACATCCTCCCCAGCACCCAGGCAAAATGACAGGGCTGGGTGCAGTTGGGTGCAGGAAGACAGCCCTGGGCAGCCATGGGAAAACCATCTTGATCCTCAGAGCACTCTGGGGGTGACAGTGCCTCTGGGTCACTAGGAACCATGATACCAGCCAGCCCATTTATTCATGCCATCCGTCCTTGGGGGTCACAGGTCCACACTTCTCCTTTTCCTGTCCTGACATTTCCTCTGGAGTAGCACTGTGACTGTCACTCAGCAGACCAGTGACAGACGGAAGGGGACATCAAAGCATCAAACATGCCCCACACTCAACTTCTGCCTTCTCCCACTGCCATCCTTGCTTTGTGCATCACAGGCTTGGTTTCACATAAGGACCTGACCAATGCCCCAAGAAGGTGGTGGGAAAAATTGGCCGTGGATGATGCTCACCCAGGAAGTCCATGTCTCAAACAAAAGTGCATGGGATTTATCAACACAAGCTCAGCTAAAAAGCACAAGACATGTTTGTTTCCAGCTAATATGTCTATGATGAGCCATAGATTGTCACAAGAATAAAAAGCAGAAGGATTGAAATCAGTGGATTTTATACAGCTAAAACTTTGCACAACACTGTGAACATGTACTGCAAAGAATACTGAACTACAAAAGATGATAAACAGAGCTAAACCAAGACCCATCCTCAGCTATCTTCTGTGAAAGGAGAAGTGGCTGGGAATTTCAGGTGCTGGGCAAATTGAAAACAGCATTTCAGACCAAATGACAAGCTTCTTGGTTTTTCTGCATGTAAATCAGATCCTTACATTATTTCACTGTCATTTTGTGGCTGAAAGCAATTCAGCAGCTATCAGCACAGCCAGACTGAAATTCAGCAGAACAGGATCTGAGCCCTTCAGCTCGTAATGATTAGATGATTCTGTGGAAACAAATCTTATGAAAATATGAAGTTCAGCAGAAAGTTGACAGTGTGTGAAGACCACAGAAGGGAGAGGAACTTTACAACTCAGGCTTCACATTTTCCACCTATAGGATTTCAACATTTGCTAAAGTTGTAGTAAGGGCAGCTTCTTCACACTGCTCCCTCTGGGAAATATCACATTCAACAATTCCTGAATTACAGTTTCTAATTATATTTTCCTACTGTAATGCTGTCTGAAATGCAAATTTGATGACAGAATAATTCAATCCATATAAAATAATTACAAAATTACTGTTTCTCAACCCTCAACTCATACTCCCTGCTATTTAAGAAGATAAATTTAACAGCAGCAAAAGTACAGCCAAAACATAGTCTATTTTTCAAACTGTTATCTGACTATAACTGTCTGCATAGATTTTGGCTCACCATAGAAGATTATTTCTAAAATATGACTACCAAAAACATTCCAGAGTTAGGATTTTTGTTGCTTTAGTTTGGAACCAACAGTCAGGTCAACTTTTATTTTGCATTCAGAGTACCCTATGCATGGCATCTGTGTTTAATTGGAAAAGCAACTGCTGGTTAAAATGCCAAATCTCTACTGCAGTCCTAATGTTGATGCAGACATTAAACTAGCACAGTGTAAGGATTTTTAGCAGAGTGGGAACCAACTTCTGCAGTAAGTAATTTAAGATCCTGAAACTCCATACCGAAACATCACTTCCCACCGACAACTGCCACCCTCAACGGAGGATTTTATTCCCCCCATGAATATCACCTAAGCAGTGGCTAGGACCTTTAAAAAGACAGCAGAAATTGTGCTCTGTTTGAAAAAATTCAAGGAGTAGTGTTCCGCATTGCAAGGGGTTTTTAGGTTTCATTATGATTCTGGCCTAAATTTAGATTGTCATTGCCCGTCAACTCAACCAGATCAAGGTAGAGCACACTGAGTGAATTGTTATTATGAGGCTAGAGGCATCAACAGCTCACATCTGTTTTTGATTTCCCTGCTGTATCCAGTTGTGTGAGAAGTGACTTGAGGAGATCTCAGACGTGACTTTAGCCAAGGTCTTTCCTAAGGTGAAGGGCTCCAATTCCTCAGGAATTGCTGGTCTACTCGCCCTTTGCCATGGAGAAGGAGACTCTAGGAAGAGATCATCCCTTCCTCATGTGTGTGCAAAGGCAGTGACCTTTGCAAACAGCATGAAAACTGATGGGAAGTAGGAGAGTCAGTCTAGACTCCCTAAAAGAAGGTGAAGTGCTGCCAAGCCCATGTGCATCTCACATATTTTCTCTTTATGTCAGAGGATTTCAAGCCCAAGTAAGCTGGCAGCGTCACAGTTGTGGCATTGGGCAGAAGGTGAAGGATGGGCTGTGCATCCACCTGTCCCTCTCAGTGGTGGGAAGGAATCCACAGGCTGTTTGCTCTTTCCTCATGGTGGGTGGAAGCATGGCAGCACAGAGATGGCAGGATGCTTAGCATTGCATTGCTTGGCAACTTCACATGCTGCCAAGGTAAACCAGAGTGCTTGTCCAAAGGGTTTGGTACAGAGCTGACCAGTGAAAACAAGGGCATGAAATCATCAGGCAGAGGCACATAGCCCCAGGATGACTCTCACACACCATTCCCTGCCCTCCTGAGCATGGATCTGCATCACCTTCAGTTGCAGACTTACTGCCTGTGAGCTGCCTGCGTGCCTGCAACTCATTCCCATCTCTAGGGCAAAATGGGTGGATCCTGGTGATGGGATGCCCAAAGCCCCCAAAGACTCATCAAGAGGGGACAGAGCTGTCACTCTGCCAGGTAGGATGCATCCCTGTGCAACCTCAGTGGCACTTACCAGCTTCCCCTATAACGCCGCCTCTCAGACCTCTTGCCATGGCATGTACAGCACCCTTCTGCTAAAATGTGAAGCAGTTTATCACCCTTCGCTCTAAGGTCAAGTTAGAGCCTTTTCAAGACTACCTCAGTATCACTAAAGAAAGATATATCTATTCCATCTGGAGATGAGAAAAGTATTTTTAAGATATTTCTAATGAACAGCTCTAGAGTAAAAGTTGCATCAATTATTTTTCCCCTTATAGGTAGTTTCAAGGCATCAAATACTACAGGACACTGTATTCAAGCCTAAATGAATGAGCATAAGCCTCAGCCCACACTGAGCATCATCACTCAAATCAAATCTGGGCGGTGACGGCAGCTACACGTGGAGTCAAATCCTGCAGGCATGAGGGTGAATGACTTCTCTTGAATGGCAGGTGCCACTCAGCTCAGATCTGTCCCCATGCTCCGTAAGTATAAGCTGGTGAACTAGCAGACCTGGAGGGTGGTGGGCTGTATAAACCACCCCCCATCCTCCCCTCCTAGCCCACCTCTGCAGTCTGGGGAGCTCACATGCAGATGGAGGGAGATGGACTGCCATGGGCTGAGACACAGCTCCCCACAGTAGCTGGGGAGCAGCCATGCCCAGCTCAGCCCAGGTGGGTCACCTGGGCAGGGACACTGAGAGACCACTGATCCCCCATGGCAAGGCTGAGCAGGGGTGCCAACACCTTCAATGCTGTGAGGCTCCTGTAAACCCGGGTAAAACTCACCTGTGAGGAGCCAGGCAAGATTCCTCAGGCACTGGTGCAGTGGCATCAGGAGAAGAATTTAATAAAGACAATTTGAAAATATTTCATACCCCACCCCCCCCCCCCCCCCCCCCCCTCTAGAGCACAAGAGTTGAACTGGAAAGAACTGATGAGACAACACCAAGTGAAATGGTTTAGACGTTTCAGATGCATTTATCCTTGCTCTCTGCTAAGAACACCAAATGCAGTGAAATCCAGAGCACTAAGCCATAACTTCCTTAGAGAAGTGCCTTCAGTTTTAACATCTGTCTTGGCTCTCTTTCTGAAACAATTACTTATGCTGCATTTGATAATATTAGGATCATTTTAATAGATTTTTTTTAATCTTTCACTGCTCTGTGTTTTAAATTGTTTTGTAGCTCCACATAATTTTAGACCACCAGCTGCTTTAGAGAATCATTATCATTATCGATAAACCCTTTGAACTTCGGGAGGAAGGGAACAGGAGTATATAATTAGAGAAGATAAGAAAGATCTAACATACTTTTCCAGGAAACAACACACATGATGCTTCAGCTGTAATCTGTTCTTAAAACAAATCTATATGTTCTCACACAAACAAACTCAGCCTGTGGCACTAAACTTCAGGAGCTCTGGGATATCCTTCCACACAACAGCAACCTCGGAGTAAGTGCAATACAGAAACAGACTCAAACTCCCTCTTGTTTTTACAAAAAGACCCAAATAGCATTTCATTTTTCAATCACTGTGGTGATTGAAAAATCATGCTGCTCATGCTGCATTTCTTTTTTTAGCTATTCTGACTGCTCTCAAT